>DWTO01006335.1:0-10094 GCA_018244755.1 Jemadia pseudognetus | reverse complement strand
AACGTAACTCTTGAATTGTGGGAGTGTTCTATACTCCTCTGCCTACCTCTTCGGGGATAACAGGCGTGATGTTACGTTTACGTATATACGATTTTTGCACATAAAAAACGAAGCCCTTCATGCATATTTGAAGCTTTAGAATAGAAGCTTTTAGAGACTTAATTATGCATTATCATTTGATAATAAATGATTAGTGTATCCCAGAAAAGCTAGTGAGGGTACACTCGTCATATTTTTTTCATAATATGTTAAGCATATTTTGTCAAAGATTCAATATACCCGCGTCGTTCCCGCTCCCCGGAGCACGCCCCGCGCGGAGCCGCGTCGCGCGGGACGGACGCGTCATTAGCAAATTCTTGGCTTGTCGTCGCCAGGCGCTAACGAGTTTCTTGCTAACAACGTGCTAACTCGATACCAACCACGATATCCCGCCTCTTACATGCACTTTGATAATAATGACATCTGCTATGATCCTCACACGTGTTGAGATCTGTATTACGTTATTAACGAGAAAATTTTTAACTTTTATATAATGGAGCCAACTAAGCGTGCTTTATCCACTTGCGTCCTATTTCTAGGCACGAATATCGTCTCGACTAAGGTCAATTTCACATTCCTGTACTCGACCGCTAAATGACTTTGTGTAAAAGGACCACAATATATCATTCAAACCAGCGAGCTTAGAAAACACTTATCAGCTTACTCCTATAACTTAGTATAAGACAATTATTGGAACATGTTGTTACACGATTGTAACACACAAAAAATCTGGTATTGCAAGTTACACAACAGTTCGCGGCCGCAGCAGACGCGGGCTAGACGAACACGCCATTAAGGTTTCTTGGCTTGCCGTCGCCACGGCTAACGAGTTTCTCGCTAACGACGCTAACTCGATACCACGGCGCCGCCTATTGCGTGTGTTGTGGTTATAACGACACTATGTACCTTAAAACTACATAGTGTATTTGCCTATAAGCAATGCACCTGGCTGATATAAGGGTTTATTGTTATAGAACCGTGTCCTAGATATTTCTGTCCTTCCGTCCCTAACACTCATCACTCCCATCACAACAGTTTTAAATATACGCAAACAAGACACAAACTGGAAACTTAGAAAATATTCTAAGTATTCAATTTGTCTCAAATTTTTAACAAACAAAAAAATATATAAATATACAAAATGCAAAGATGCCAAGATACTCTGGTCAAAATAAGTATACACAAAAAGGAGGTACAAATAAAATGTTTTTGAAAAATGGTTGAATCAAAATACTGAAACTGACTGAAAACAAGATCCTTGTTAATGTTAGGAAACTTAATATATTATTAAAGATTCTACATACGAAATATTCAGTAGTTAAACACGTCTTTGGTACAATAAAAAAAGGTACAGGACATGACAGTGTTAACTTATTCGAACAGCGAAAAACGAAACGCGACACTCGTTTGAATATGTATTTCTGTAAACATATGTTTTATTAGGGTCGGTATAAATCGACATTTATTAAGTTGGTCGTAACGAGTACAACGACGCACGAGGGCGCTAGTGTGCCCCGCGCCTAAGCGCCTAACTAGCACGTCGTTATCTCTTCGTTATTGTAAATTCTGCAACTTTATATATTTCACACTTCCACTTCCATAGCAGTGTATCAAAACGGATTCTTGTTAGTGTAAAATCGTCTCTGCTAGTTTGGATACGGGAAGTAAGTTACGTCGTTTTCTTCTGAAGTAGGTACATCGCTTGCTTTCTATTTGTTTGACTAGAGATAATTACATCAGAATTTTTTAACATTGAGTGATTAAAAATTATTTAGAGTTAATTAAGCAATTTCATTAATTATTATAGATTTAATTGATACACATACTTTCAACTTAAACAACTTCATTTTCAAACATAAAATAAATTATATAGGAAACAGAGCGTTTATATTCTCATTTTCTATGTATTATGACGTATGTATTGGAAAATGGAGACTGTAATTTGGTAATTATTAAATCTAATCCTAGGTATGCACACTATCTCATATCATACGTAAAATCATCGCGCCAGTTATATCCAATCAGGTAGGCAGTGGAGTGTAGTACACTCCCTACTTTTCACCAGTTAACGTTTACGTTCCACTATGGAATAGGTGGTGAGCGATGGCAACATATGGACACCGGACACATATCCAGTTATTCAGTTATCAAATTCAAATTATCTCATAATAAATACAATACAATAAATGATAAACTCAATGAAATAAGTAATGAGTAATGTATAATAAACAATAAATGTCTAGCAGTGAACTTAAACTGGCTAATGATAATGAGTATATAACAAATACAATACAATAAATATTTAAAAGAATTGCTTAAACAAATGGTATATAAAAATTAGTCGGTAGAAATCGTAACACCAGTTAGATCTGTAGCAGGCGTCCGCCTACAGTAACGAAGGCGAGCTAATCATTCAATGCAGATAATCTACTGTTTTAATGAGCCCTGCGTAATTGAAATTCCATTTAAACGCTAATTAAGTTAATTAAACTGATTTTATAGCTGTTTAAAATTTTTAAACAGTTCTTTTGCTTGTGTAAATATTTATAAACTATTTTTAATGCTGAAGACTTGCAAATTATGCAGCTGTACGTTTAGTAATTTTATTTTATGTTAAAGAAGAAGTAGAATTCATTCGAGATTTATAATTTCTGAACGAGTACAAAAAACGCGGTTTCCCGCCTTTTTCCAAACAGGATTACTTTTATTCACATTTTTTTTTATTTACAGTGTTATAAAAAAAATAATTATTAAAAATTTATCACCTATTTGCAAGCTTCTTTTTTAAGTTGATAATTAATTTATGTTACACTGATAGATGTGCATAATTATACAATGATGTGTTGCGTGACTTTTTCTATATACCAGTGTTACTAAAAGTTAACGTCACCCTTATTGGATCCGTCCAGTTGTCTAACTACACCATACGCAAGTGTGACAAATCAGTTGCAATTTGCCGTTAAATATTGGATATGATTTATATATTGGTGTGAATGTCATAATCAGTTAAATGCCTATGTGATTTGATGAGTGATGAACAAAATTATATATTCGTCATGTTCATTGATACTGTAATATTCAATACGGTGTGTTTTTCATACATAGTTACTATTTTGGTCTGTTATCAATTTAGCGCGGTCAATTACATCGATAGCTATTTGCGAAATTATCTTATCAGCGTCGTGATTTATGTTCGGGATTTGTCAATGAACATTCTGATTATATGTATCTGGCCACGGTGGTCAGCTTACCACAATTATGCTCTTGTAAGTTTCAATCGAATTAATTAGTGTTTGTCAAAGTGTGGCGCGAATGATTTGAAACAGTGTCAAAAATTATACAATTGATATGTATAATTTTTTTTCAATTATATGTATTCTTTTTATACATATACATATCTATTATTTTTATAACCCTGCCCTTTAAGACCTGAATTGCTTCTTATACATTATTGTAATATTTATTTAAGTTTTCTTATTAATTTAACTAATTTAAATCTTTTGTTTGCTTTCATGTCTAACATTAACTAGTAATAAACACTTAGTAATTCGTGTCCCGTATAATGTCGGAAAATCACTTTTTCTCGAAACTTCCTTAAGGATCACTGTCCTTCGCGTTTCATAGCGTATGGGCTTGGAGCAACAAGTTAGATATCCCATTCCCGGATGCATCCCTTATTGAGAGTTCGTCTCCGGGACCCGATCGCCTCACCCCACTGAGGGTGGATGTGCGACCACCTATTACTGCGAAGGGCAATGAATAACATCAGCTACTTTCACTAGATATAAACATCCTCACAATAAATCTATTACCCATAGTTTTATGTAAAACGTAACACAATATACAGTGATGTAATTTAACTCAAAATTCAATTGTAGGTATACAATGTCGGTGCCTACAACAAATAATTTTCTCAGACATCTATAGAAACGCAGCGATAAAAAGTTTTATAAAATTGTCATAACCTAGTCTATGTACGACGTACTTTAACTTGTTAGTGTCATTAGTAAGTTTAACAGTGAAAATATTAAAACGTCTCTTCTAACTGACAAAGTTTCAATAAATCGCTAATCCTATTGAGGAACGGCAGAATGTTTTAATGGTCTTTATAAAGCTGATTAGCGACACGGAATAGTTTAATTTTAAGTGCTTATAAATTTGCAAACAGATTTTTGAGAATCAGATATGTCAAAGTTAAGTTTAAAAATTATATTTCTTATAAGCAGTGACGAGTGCTGTTAGCTGTTACAGACATTACTTATTGCCTTCGTTATAATAGATTTTAATGTGTTATTCAAACCACATTAAGATGTTAAAGGTCAATGCACATCGTCATTCAAATCCGCTAAACAACGTAACTTCATCGTAACAAGTAGGCAAAGGATTGTAGTTCAATGCACGTTTCACCTGTTACGTTTCGCCCCACTTTGAAATAGGTGAGGAGCGTATTGTTATACACCGAGTACATTTAGTTACAATACTTGTCATATTATTTATACTTACAGTTTGAGTAAACCATAATATGTAATTGATTAACCAAACGGTAACCTTTATGTATGTTAGTGGCAAATTGGCTACGATTGGCAATATAGGTAATAAAGGCGTTTAGTAACGAGTTTACATAATTAGGGAGATACAAAATATTGAAACAAGCCAGCAATCTCTACGCGACACCCCATCCCCCTGCTCTAATGATCTCGCGAAGAGGTTTTAAATTATGTCCCTCAAAACAATCCAAGTCGACGCGAACACAACATCCAGGCTCGAGACATTCCCTTAATGAATAAAATAACATGTCAAGATACAGTCTTCATCTTAAATTAATGAGGATTCACGTCGACGTATTCAATTTTACACGTAACGAAGGCAAATAAACTTCGGTCCCATCTCTTACGTGAGGCGCCTGTCGCACCACCGGCGAACTTAGAGAAGCGATATCATTTGGCTCGCGTAATTAGCAATCGGGCCTCTCTGCAAACACGTCGCACGAAAATATGTACTTCGAAATATACATAAAAGCATATTTTTTCTGTTTTTAATTTAGCCACACTGCAACAATATTATTTTACGTCGTATGATGACATCCGAACAAAGATGCTATTCAGCCGAAGTAGTTTTCAAAAACTCGATAAATAAATATTTTTTAGCCGCCCTGTAAATCCAACCGCAGTTTTCTTGATGATCGGAGAATACTGTAGTTCCCTTTAGTACTAAAGGTTAAAAGAGTACAATTTTTGGTTTTCCTAAAATTTCTTCCAACTAGTAGATACTCTAGTGAACGTTATGTTTTGAAATAGTATAAGCAAACTGTATTCGCCATTAATTAAAAGAAAATATAAATTTATTAGAGATAAAATGAAAAGGATGATATTATTTTAATTTCATTTCTATATTACATAATCGTTAATGGCATCAAAGATAAGGATCTATGTATGTACATATGTTGCATGTAATCGAACTCAATTGTATATTGCAACGTAATATATTTATCTCTATGTAAGAACTTAATTGTATAATTGTTTATTGCAACGTAATATATTTATCTCTTTATCTTAATAACAAAAAATGTTTAACTACTGTGTTTCCCTAAAGAACAGTTTTTATTTGGTGTTTAATATAAAATATTTGCATAACGCACAAGTTGCAATCAATATACTTGAAGATATATTAAAATCGAGTAGAACAATAATAATCCAATGGATAGATAAGGATATTGTCTACTTCTAATTGACCATACGTACGAGTAATTTAATAGAAGACTGCTATGTATTTAGCGTATCTATTGCAAAAAGTAAAACAAATTGGTACCCCATGCGATTATGCTATTTAAATATGTTATACATATATCTATCCTAATACCAGTTTGCTGTCCATATAGATTATATTGGATATGACGCTGAACAAAATCCGTTGTTATTTTAGATTCTTAGGGAGAAAAAAACTTCCATATAACGTGCCTAATTAACCAGTTATGAAAAGACGTTCAACACGTGTTCAACATGTACAGTAACAAATTTCGTACTCAACCACTTTGATACCTATTTGTTTTAGCAATGGGAACGACTCGTAATCTCTCAGCTCAGTAACAGATGGTGAGCTGTGCGGCTTAGGCGAACGTACATCAAACTTCCTCATTTATTAAACTCCAGTTAAACACATACTCCTTAATTAATATCAGCGTGAATAGAAACCTGAAAGTTAGTGTGCTGATTAGAATTTCTAATAGACTTGTACAAACATACACACACACATACAAATAAAATCGCAAATCCCGTTGAAAGGTTCCGCGAGCTAAGTCCTTTTATCAGTCACAAGTAATTCGGGGCCCTTCGAAATACGGAAAGTTGATTAAAGTTTTGTTAAATTTACGGGCGAATAAATAAAACAAATTCGCGTGTGTCCTTTCACCCTCGCAAGGATTGTGTAACGTGTGTACATAGTACGTACAGGGATACGTCGAGAAACGTAAAGGTTAACGTTAATTAAAGTCCATATCCTTCTATGCGAACGGAAATTTATAATAAGACATGCTTGGCGTATTCAAAGTTCTCGTCTCAGAAAGGGCATGGTACGTTTGAATAATAGTTAATTTTGTATTCCGCGATCTTATATAAAACAAAGTTGTATTCATTTGTAAGGTATTTGTTTGTAATAATCTTATTAATACATATTTGTACGATGGAATAAAATAAGGCTAATAAATATATACATTGAATATGGAGTGTTTATATTACCTATAAGTTGAAAGACTTGTTTATGATTAAGAGTTTTGTGATTCTTGCAACACGCACTGGTTTATTGTGAAATGGTTAAAAATACTGTTTATTACGATCGTTTAAATAATATTTCATTCATTACATAACACTTCGTTCCTTACACTTTACTCAGGTTATATGTAAATGAACGCTATATTCATTTCAAATACACGAATGCAATTTTACATAATCGACCTTGATGTGGTTACCATGAGAAAATTTAACACGGCTATAAATGGCAATATGGTTGGTCAATCACAAATCACTATATTCAAAACGTGTTAAATATTATAATAACGTGTTAAATATTGCCTGTAATATTGTTTATTCTCAACCCATTTTATGTTGAAAAGCTTAGCAATGAATCGTGCAATGGTACTGCACTTATCTGCCTGCCCCTTCGCGAAAATACCGGCGTGGTGATCAACGATATTTTGTCACTGCGATATCTTTAGAGGTGTTGTCCTCCATATCGGGACGGTACACAAGTAGATTCGTACATGTTTGTCTTGGCTCCGTTTAATTAATTTTACCTTCATACGCCGATACCTACCGTTTGCTGGCGTTCCTTAATTGAAAACGCTCTCGCCGAAGTAAATGTAACGAAATCCTATTCGGTGCGAGTGATTGAAGCAAATTTATCTTTTAAGACTCCCAAATTTACCTATAAACCTTTACTCCCGTGTGTACGTGTCAATTTATTGATTGTTTTAGCTTACTATATTTGGATTACTTATGATGTTGACATAGCATAAGCTCACGCCTGTATTACCCCGAAAAGGTAGGCAGAGGAGTGCCGTAGTACTCCCACTTTTAAGCAGTTATGTTATATATCGTGTGGAACAGATCTGGAGATCGAATCCGGGACCTCTTCAATCATGATGATATATTACAGTAGTTCGTAAACAAGGCCAACCATAACATATATTTATTTATATGAGCATTAAAATCTTCCTTCCTTTTCATCATCGCCGAACTCTTGTAAGCAATTGCTGATTTGTAATACACTTTGATTTTATTTTCAGAAGTTCTAGACATTTCAGTTTGTCAATTGGCTGATTACTATAGGACAGGCTTGGCCTAGTTGAGGATCAGAAAGCGGTGTGATATTTCCGCAGAGATATTTAAAAAAATACTGTATTCCTCAAAGAAATCGAATACGAAGCGAATTTAAATTTGAAAATGGAATTAAAACATTCCCCACTCCAATATCATATGTTCAGCCACATTGAGATCTACAAAAGCAACAACGTGCAGTTAAGTATCGAAGTTTTATAGGCAGGTACTAACATAACTAACAATAAGCCGATATGACCGACGACGTTAGGGCGCGCGCGTAGTAAAGTTATCTTATCATTGCCAAGTGTTTTATTATTATTTACATCATTTAATGACTAGTACACTTCAATTACATAATGGGCAATTACAATCTTAGGACGGGTGGCCACTGACAACGAGAGACGATAACGATTTACCGTCACGCCAAGTTTTTTATGGAGTAGGCAGGGAGAACCAAGTGTCAAATATCTTTACCTATAAAGACCTGACGTGTTTCAGGTATATTCGTCACTATTAACTCGCACGCTGATTTCGAAGACTTGACTCCCCCAGCACAGCCCTCGACCCCCCCGACCCCTTCGACCCCCAGCCAGTATTCGACCAATTTAGTCAGGATAGAAGAGTATTGATCTCTCGCTACGTAAATCCAACAATTAGCAAGTCATTTGTGAATTATCTTTAGCGAGATAACACGCATAAATCAACATGGCACTCCCGAGAAATGCGCTTTCCCCACAGCCACCAGTGACAACCGCTCTCGTCTTCGAAGCGTCAGCACTTCCCTGTTACGTCAAAAAACGAAGTAGCAGTAGCTAGTTAATCTCTGCGAATTATACAATCTAAAAGCGTTCGATGTGACAAGTCGTTTAAAACATCAAATAAACTGTAATGATAAATCACATTGAAACAAAACACTTCGGTTTTGGTGCAACTATACGTATCTGTTTTACGAGACCGTTATAAATGTTGTAGTAACACGTGGGATAACTCTTCAGCGAGCGTTTAATATGGCGGTTGAGATTTGTACCGGTTCAAACCGGTTCAAACTCAACGAGGTCTAATAATACCAATAGTTTGTAAGTTCGTATTTTGATTCCAAAATAATTATATTTTCCCGTAACTACAAGTACCATTCTAATAGAATACCCGAAGCACTAACGAATTACAATGTAGTTATGTGACATTATATTCGTAAATATGTATATTGATATTTCTATTTTATTAAGATTAAATCCTATAGTGCATTTGCATGATTTCCGTGGAAACGGCCCCACATATTTAATTAAGAATTAAGAGTTCTTACATTGAATTCTTCATTATGCTGCTTCATATTTCATATTCACTGCTGGGACCAATCTAAGATAAAATTAATCTTTTTTAAGTTGTTCCAGTGTCTAACTATTACGACTTAAGTAACAATTTACAAAAATAGTAGTAATGCATGCAAAAAAATACTAGTAAAAAATAGTGATCTCTATCAAATATTATTGAATGTATCATTTCCCTCCAGCCAAAATAGTGGTAATACATGCAAAAAAGCAGGGTGCTACTGGCCAACATTTAGTTAATCTGCTGACCGTACACAATTCCAATTGATTTACTACCGGTGTCAATACTTTGCTTTATTAACTACGCTATTTATCAAAGTTTAACGGCCAATAATAATCGTAGCGAACTCGCTTGTTAAAATTGTTTCCGCTGTCTTAGATATGAAACTAACATTAAATTTAACATTCTCAAGTGTACCGTTAAATTGAACGGGCTTTCATTTCGCTATTTCTGTAATCGAACGCTTTGACCGGTTCAATTCGATTTCCTTAATCCGGCGCACATTAGTGACGAATTTCTATAAGCAGATTATAAATATATGATGGTTACGATTGGATTTTTTTGTCTTTTTCTCTGCCATATTTCCGTTTAATAACTTCTATTTGCTTAAATTCAGTTACTTAAAATAACTACTAATATAAAAAACAACCGCGTTGAACGATCTGTCTGAAGAAAGCTCGGCGTTTAAAATTTCCTTCATTTAGCGATCGTGTAAAATAGTCCTAGAATAATTTCATTTGTTTTTTTATTTATTCATGTACTCACAGAAATTACAAAGTATAATGGATAAGAGCAATTGTACAAAGGGCCTATTTATTGCATACTGAAATACCTTCCAGTAGGGCCGCTAGTGGAAAATTTGTTTCGTATTGCCAGCTTAGTGCGTACAGGTACAAATAATACGTACATACT
>DWTO01006334.1:0-10095 GCA_018244755.1 Jemadia pseudognetus | reverse complement strand
ACGTAACTGGTGAATTGTAGGAGTGTTCTACACTCCTCTGCCTACCTCTTCGGGGATAACAGGCGTGATGTTACGTTACGTTTTTAAAAAAAACGTAACATGACGCCTGTAATCCCCGAAGAGGTAGGCAGAGGAATGCAGAACACTCCCACGTGTCACCGGTTACGTTTAAAATGAATATGAAATAAATCCGTATATTGTACTTTCTTAGTTTTTATTTATCAATAGTATCTTTAAATTAATTAACGTATAAAATTACAAAGTATACGTTTAAGATTTCAAAAAATAATATGTTTCATATCATAAACAAAAATAATAACACGATCGCAGATTGAACAGGACCATAATGATAACGCTGAATATGTGACGTTGTAACATCAGTAATGCAGATGTTGTTTATAATTAACGTGGTACGAATATACGGTTTTACGTCCTGCTTTTATTGTGACGGTCTGTGGCCTAAATACTTGCAACATACGAAGTAATATGCGTTTCGGATGCAGAATCAAATTTATTTCGAGTGCTTGTGACAGCAATAATATCGGCACTGTAATACACATTGCGAGTCTGATTTAGATATACCTATGTAGATAGTATAATTAATTCTTAAAGGTCGAATTCAACTAATCGTTGTTATTATTTTTCTATTTGTATTGTATTTATGGCTTCTTTCGCTATAGGCCGACTTAAAGCCTAATAGCATTCCATATCAGTAAATTCAATGTTCTTCTTTCTTCAGGCATATGTAGTTTGTCAACCTGTACTAGGCTGACATGGCATACTATAGCCTTAACTTTCCTCATTTCGAGAGGAGGTCCCTATTCAACCGGAAACCGATGAAAGTTAGTGATAATGAAAATTCAAAACATTTAATTTAATAAATGCGTCGATAGTTATTATCATATGGAAATAATTCCATAAGTAGCACATGATAGGTAACAATGTAGTGACGAATTCATTCAAAAGTACGTAGAAAGAATCCATTATCCAAAAACACACAGTATTTAAAGGTAAGTGAACAAATAGAACATAAATGAAGTTTGAATAATGAATAAGATACTATGACAATTTTCATAAAATTTGAGAATTTCACAACTATTCCAGCCATTTTACGTCACGTTCGATTATATCTTCACAATTGTTGAAATCGTTGAATGATTGAGCTCTATAAAGGGAATCTAGGATTGTGTATAACAAGCTTTATAACTGTGGTCTTAGTTCCCTTTGAATTATCCGCCAAATAAATTAGAGACGTCGCCGACAAGAATACCTTTTTGTTCAAACTCATTTGTCGCATCGCATATCTCGTGGATATAAATTACTCAACATTGCGTTCATACTTCTTAGTTTATCTCCTTAATGCGTGTTCTTGGTGCAATAGTAATTAATTATAAGGTTTGCCTTGATAGCGAATCACAAGAACTATATACAATAATTAGCCAGACATGTGGACATCTATATTACACAATTTATCAAAGTAAACAACATAAAATTACATTTTTACTATGTGGATAAATTTGGTTTGTTTTTAGACCATAATGCCTTTGAGGCTAATTGTTTTGGTAAATTATAAGTTCACTGGTTTCATTAGAAGAATATCAGCCACATTTATATAGCTTCTAATTAAAATGAGGCATTGACCTACTAATTGGAATAAACTAATACTGGAATCCGGGGTGGGTACTATTAGATTTTTCTAAATCAAATTTCCTAGTAATAAGTAAGTTCCTGGATATTTGCTCGGCGTGTATGGCAATAGACTCACCACCTACGTATTCCATTGTGGGATGTATATCATTACAGGTGAGTCGTAGAAGTGTGTAACACTTCTCTGCGTACCCCTTCATTAAAATACCGGTGTTATGTCATTATACTACACCATAACTCGTATTATCACACCAGTTCACTCCAACGTTTTACCAGTTACGTTTATAACTGGAACCTTAACCAATATTTTTGTAAGCACACCTCTCACATTCCCTTTTCCAATGATCTGTTGTCATCTTTCTATCTCATTTCCGACCACTCCTTGTCTCTCACTTTCTATATTTGTGTCACAATGCTGCGCAATAAAAATTGATCATTATCAATTTATGTGTTAAACTATGTTTACTTAAGTTTATTGTATTTTCGGCCTCAGCTTCAAATTTTAGCCACGAAAGGGTGATAAGGTGCATGACCTTTTCAAATTTGTTACCAAACTAGCATAGATTTGTTGGCAAATATTATTAAGAACAGTCATCCAGAATGGTCTACAAATTAGTCAGCCGTTTACTAGATATTCGGATACAAATTAATTTCCGCAATAAGCCTTTGTTGGTTCAGTTATTGAATTAGTACTTAACTAATGTTATTATTAAGTTAGGTAAGTTATCTGGCACAAATATTTATTCTCATAATACCTACTAAGTTCCATTAAAACTTGCTCGACGTGAGCTTCGGAGTAATCCGCTGCTGGCCGTAATACCATTATTATTATTATCCTACACAATTACAAATTGGATAAACATTCAGTACTTTAATAAACTTCAATAAACACTTTAGTTAAATGTTTATTTGCTGTTAGAAGATGGTTGAAGTGTTTATGTTTTATGGTTACAGTGTTTTTATTCAAATTATAAGGCCCAAAGTGTGAATATTTAATTAAACAGATAAGTGTATCAAGTTTATGATATCAGCTAAACTCATAAGTTCTATATTAAGTACTTATTGACTACCAAACATTTTAAATACATAATCATATATCGAGGGCTTTTTTGTAGAGACATATCTGCTGCCTCCGTTTCTGATGTTCCGAAGCAAGGCCTATAAAGTTGAACGGTATTGAGAATTGTTAAGAGAGTTATTTATAAATCTTTGCGGTGATACTGTTTGACTGCAGCCTATTATGTGCTACATGTAGTTAGTAAAAATGCAAGTTTTCAAAGTATTATTATTATTATTAATGTAGACGTTACATCACGCCTGTAATCGCCGAAGAGGTAGGCAGGGGAGTGCAATACACTCCCAAATTTTACCAATTACGGTTACTTCCGCGTATGGAACAGGTGGTGAATCTATTGCCATACGTCGCGCACATACATATCTTTGAGCCACTACTGGAAAATCTAAGATAGAAAGATCCAATAGTGCCCGACCTGGGATTTGAAGTCAGGACCTCTCGATCGGCAGTCGCTCGCAACAAACACGACCAGAGAGGCAGTCAAATAGTTTAATGTATCTGTAACATACGAGTTTCTACCCCACATAAGTAAAACACATTGTACCATTTTGCACTCCTTCGCCACATCAACTTTGATACCAATCTTCAGGGTTTGTTGACAGTACTTCTTGGGCACAATATTCTTATGAAAGGGATACAACGTTATGTATGTCTACACGTAGGTATTAATACATACATAGATATGAGTAGTAACCGTCATTAGTAGTAACTGTGTACACATAGGGACACATCCAAAAGTCTCATTCATGTTTCGCTGGAATACTTTCATTCGGAGGATGTAATTGTCGTTACAAACTGGCCAAATTATGACAACCCTTGAACTCTTATACCTTCTCCCCGAGTGCTCGGATTTGCTTACTGGAAAGGGGGGGTGGGAAGATCTAACGTAATTGGACGTATGTAAGCTTGTGGTATTCTGGCTGTGTTCCAACAAAGCAGTGTGTTTTCACAACAAAATTTATTGCAAGGCACCTCATAAAGCACCGTCATTCTCTCGGTAATTTGATATGATTTGCCGGAGACCTTTATCTACCAGTATCTCTGTTACTTCTTAGAATGCTGCATTATTTATTATGAAGAATTTTATTTAGCTCCATAATTTGGTTGCGGTTGAGCTGATATTGTAATAAAAACTAACGAAAGCAGTATATACATTATAATAAAAGAAATACTCATTGCTCTGGTGATGTGAATCAACACAAAATTTTACAGATTACGAGTATAATGTACCTATGTAGCATATAATATTGTGTAACAATATTTATAATATTTATTATTGTTTATGTAAACTGATATAAATTAGGAATAATATTTTATTTAAGAAAGAGAATTTTAAGTAACGACCGATCTAGCTTACCGAAAATTAAGATTTTAGCTAAATTAACTTAAAATTTATATCCATTTGTCATAAACCTATTCTAAAATGTCACTACAGATCCCTGAAGGGAATTCCGCATAGCATTGGGAAATTCCAGCGTAAAAGACGCAAGACGTGGGAGTTACTTATACATAATTACTGAGTTTAATTTTCGTCATTCATTTTATTCATATCATTTATTTAAGCTTGACTAAGTATGTATGACCAAGTATGAGTTAAGGGCACGATAGTCAGATGCGAGTTGGCGGACATCAGAAGCCTTTAGAGAACTTTTTTGAGAGAAATCTAAGGTGTGCAGGTTTCCTCACGATGTTTTTCTTCGCCGTTATAGCAAGTGATATTCAACTTTGAAACGCAGATTTTGTAAAGAGGTGCGCGCCAAGATTTGAACTCGGCCTCCGAAATAAGAGGCTGAATTTTAAGTCACTAGTATATTACACTAGTATATTACACTAGTATATTACACTAGTATATTACACTAGTATATTACACTAGTATATTACACTAGTATACTACACTAGTATACTACACTAGTATATTACACTAGTATATTACACTAGTATATTACACTTGTATATTACATCTGTAATATTAGACACATTTGTCACTCTGTGTTCTCTGCATATCCCATGAGGATCATGAACTTTTTAATATTAAAAATGTACATGGGTAACATTATTCATCAGCGTATTAAAACATCCATAAAATATCTAATTAACCTTTATTTTCTAAAGCCTGGGACACAATATTTAGTAATAACGGAATATTTATTACTGGTAATTAATAATAATATCTAGGGACAATTTCAAAAACGACCATCTGATCCCAAATTACGCATAACTCATGCTATAATCTATCAATTGGTTATCTTTGTATACAAATTTCTAACTATAATTTTTTATTGACTTTTTTATATCCATATATAGAACAGACGCAGTACTCGGCGCTAACACTTGTCCTGTGTGGTAATCGAACCCACAACCCCCGCGCAGCGCTCATCACACACGTACCTTAAGTTAATTGAGTTTAAAATTTATTATAATAATTAAAATGGTTAGTATAAAATGGGATACAATTCTAAATTTTAAATAACGAACAAAAGCTTAATTAAATTAATATGTAGTATAATGTTCGTAAAATAATGTATATATTGTAATATTTCATGATATTAACGTTAAATTAATTAACCGTGCGTACATCTTGATTTCACAACGGAGGCGCGAATAAAAAGGCCCATCAATTGGCTTGTTTAAAATTATCTGACAGCAACATGAAAGCATACTTTACGCGCAATGCATTTTATATATTTATTTATACTTATTCACTTAACAATTTTGTGCACACTTTTTTTAGTACATTCTGTTTTTAAACGCGTAAAAGATATTTACGACATGCGTACGGCGTCATATTTAATAATTTCTCTTTTTCTTATCTTTATTTGACAAGAATGCATTGACATTGCAATTGCGATGCTTGTAAGTGCGATTTTATTACGTAGTCCTTATAATAAGCGTAGGTAGGTATATTTAGGGACAGTTACTTAACCATGACTAAATTTCGAGGGCTTTAATCGGCCTTCAAACCCCATGTGATTTTGTTAATGAATGATGTAAATTATGAACATAAGTTTATACTATATTCCATCATGATATACCTTTTCCTTCATGCTTTCAACGTAATGTATATTATTAAATTAATATCTCGGAGAAATTCACATACAACTATGTCAATATAAACTAGTACAGTAGTAGAACATTTATATAAAAATGTTATCATAATATACATACATAAATCAATAACTAATCATGGACTAAACTATTAAACGTAACTTCACGACTCTAATCCCCGAAAGGGTAGGCAGAGGTGTGTAGTTCAGTCCAAGTTTCACCATTTCCTTTTACATCCTAGTATAAAAAGATGGTGAATCTAATACCATACACCGGGTACATATCCAGACTGCGAGCAACCACTTGAAAATCTGACATAAAAAAATTCAAAAATGCCCTACCCGGTAATCGAATAATGTACACATCTCTCGATCAGCAGTCAACACGACCAACGAGGGGGGGAAATTTTTTTAGTTAAATTTATCAACTTTCATATTGGTTTGTTTATTTTAAAGTACATTTCATACCGTCCTCGCTTTGAATTTTGTCGTTCAAGACGCCAAAGCAGCGCTTCGTCATTTATCGTACGTTTTATCTCAACACACGTCAGTACCTACATGATGGATGCGACAAAGCAGCGTTAAAATTAAAGATTTTTGCATGAATTTTATATATAGTTTCTTGTTGGTTGCCTACCTTATTCAACCCGACTAATAAGTCGGGTTGACTGTACGCGCGATTGCCGTCCGGAGATCCTGGATTCAAATCCCGAACGGAGCACTGTTTGACTTTTCTAACTTTGATTTTCTAATAGTGGCTTGGAGGATATGTACCCGGTGGATCGCAATAGGCTCACCACATTTTCCATGAGGAAACGTAAACGTAACTGTTGAAACTTAGGAGTGTACTACACACATCTGTCTACATCATTACGAGATAAACTTTACACGCAATAACATTTCAGACATCCCCAGATTTATAACCGCCGCTGCTTACATATGAATATTCTTACTACATTCAGTGGTCGGACATCAAAATACTCGCACATGCTGACAAGCTATATTATATAATATACATTTATTAACACCAAGTAAAAACTTCATTTATTTATATATCGTATAGATGTTTTTGTTAAACAAATAAAAATTAAGAATGTTCGTAAAAATTATTCACACATGATGATTTTTATTTACCTGACATTTATTTCTAACAGAGTTATATATTTCGCTGAATCTAGAATTATTAGCTAACGAATCGTAAAATCAAATATTTCAATTCTTCATTTATATCCCAGGGACTTAGTTCATTGCAGTATTCCTTTATTTAATAATGGAAACTATGGTACAGACAAAAGTAGGAAATTATTGTTAAGTCTACATTTTATTTATAAATTTGTGATAAAATCGAATCTCGTAGTATACTTTAAAAAACTATCATTACTTTCTTCTATTATGAAAATATCTTATATAGGTACATTCATATAAATATTGAAAATCAATATGTGGACTACATAAGTTGTAGTTACTACTATACATACCTACCTACTACTTTAATTACTTGATAAGAATTTTCCAACTTTTGTAATAACTTTTGTCAAGTAATTCTCATTAAATAAATACCTTATTGAGATGTACAAAATATGTAATGCGCCCGGTAATAACAGTCGCGTTTCGAACGCTCGTTTACAAAACTTTCACTGTGTCTTAGCTCATACACTCATATTGATGTATTAAACCTGACATAGATGAAACTAGTATCAAAATTCAATAGTTATGGATAGCTGACAGTTTGCTCTTAGCTCTGGGAGAGCTTATAACAAGATGATATATTGAATACACAATGCAGAACAATAACAGGACGAGTATGTATGTAGATCAGACGACAAATCTATTTGAGCGTGTCCTATATTCCTGTATTTGAGGCGAGCAAATATTTGTTATCTAGAGTATACAATCTTGAAGTCAGTAGTGCTAAAGTTACGAAGCATTTGTAACCCTAATTTGAAAGCAAACAAACTTTCAAGTTCAGTACTGTCATGGACGATTATAGTGTAGTCTCTGGTGGCGAAGTTCCTAAATGTTTATCAGTTAGATGAGACTTCATACATTTGGTTTCTTCAATAGTTGGTAGGTAATATAGAAGTCATAAATGAGCAACCCATCTACCGGTAAATGTCTTAGAGGTGTGTTGCTCGCCTCTCTTCAGCAAAACGCAGATGTGGTAAAAAAATTGGCAACCCGCAGTTGAGAGACGTTGTAATATTTGTCAAAGGCCCTGCAAGCTTATTTAGGCAATCCATTTCCATTAAATTTCTATTGCTCTATTTTGCACTTCGCAGCAACTCTGTCCAATTTCCAACTATCGTTGAACATTACAAATGCAAACAGCGTCACTACTGAATAATAAAAAGACACTTATCCACGCCCTGTTCGGCCATTATCTACAGCATGCGTCAGGGATCGCGGCTAACAGATTCCGTCAGCTTTTTGGCGATTTGGAAACTTTAAAGACAATTTGTAGACCGTTATTTTTATTTACTTTGTACACAGTGAGAAAGATACAGAAAGATATACATAATGAATTATGTACAATGGTGTTGTTAATCCCTACAAAGATCTCTGTCAGAAACGCCAAGAATGGAAAGTGAATCCTTTCAGGAAATCATATTTAGTGTTCTTACTTATAGGTACCATATGGTACGGTAGGTACGGTATATTTTTATTTTGCTTTAGCCTACATCATTTTATTTTTCTAAATTGTATTCCTAAAATTGTACCGATTAAATTAGCTATATCGTAAATTTCACTAATGTAATATCATGCCTATAATCTCCGAAGAGCTAGGCAGATAAGTATAGTAGACTCACATGTTTCACCAGTTGCACTTAAATTCCACTATGGAATAGATGGTGAACCTATTGCCATACACCGCGCACTTATCCAGACTCCGAGGCACTACTATAAAATCTAACTTAGAAAAATCCAATAATACCAGACCTGGAATTTAAACCCCGGACCTACGATACGTTACGACCTACACACGATAAATATCATTATACATATATTGCTTACATGCCTAACGGCGGTTCGTAGCTGAGATGTATCGGAAGCAACAATTTACAGAATGGTCTATAAATATTTATGACAATTTCTTTTACACACCAATAATAACTCACACCACAGAGATAATATGACGTGTCGGCTTCAGAACTCTGGATACAGCGTTTTTCGGTAGTCCGTTCAATAGCGCCGCCGGAAGCAGTTCGCCCCAGAACCAACTGAATAAAACATGTATTTTCTTTTAGGATTTCCATTTTCAAATTTTCCTTTTCTGCGGAAACATGCATGTGACGAACTGTACGTGATTTGAATGCCAACTGGACAATATCTAAAGGAAAATTACAGTTTAGAGATTTCCTTACATCTTCGGACAGTTCACAGGGCTGTCGGGAAATAGGAGATGAGGATGTACATATTTCTAGGTTTATAATATCGAAGAATATTACGGTCTCATCGTAATATATATAATGAAAATTTGTCCGAAAAAGAGCTCGAGAACTTTGGCTCTATTCTTCTAAGATTCCCATCATAAGCCCGGGATATATAACTTTCATGTTCATAATCCGACTCCCGTTCAACTTTCGCTAGGGGACCCTAAAAAATATCATCCCTCATTTCCTTTATTACTCGTCCAGGGAAGACGTGTAATGTTAGATAGGGTCAAGGTCCGTCAAGGGCAAGTATGAATGGCTGGACACGAAATTTCTCTTGCATCCCTTTCAGTTATATGTCAAGAAGCGAGATAAAGTACGGCCATTTCGCTATTATACGGTCTACTCGCCTGATCTACGCCGGTCAATCAAACATTTGTTCTCCGTCCCTTTCATTATTATCTTGGATGATAGAGACGTACATACGTACATACATACTTACGTGTTGAAGGAAACACGTAAGAAATTTTGTCCTGATATAAGGTTTGCCAACTGATATATCTTATCGGAGTTGTCAACAACTTGTCTTGTCACTGCGAATGGAGGATTTATAAGATTGGCAATTTCGTGAGTTATTTTGCCTTTTTACGTTCTTGACATATTTATGGACGGTTTAATAAATACATGTATTGCAACTAGGTTTTTGTTCACTTTGATTTATTCTTTATTATTATTGGCCAACTTTATGTGAACCTACCTTCATTTGGTTTTGAATTCCCCCGCGATTTGAATGACCTGTCACTCGAGGCTGATCTTATTTCATTAAGCTTCATGAAAATGGACACCCATTTTTCTATAAAACCCGCTGGCTGAGAGTGTATTAAATTCTTTTTCAACCGACATCTATTCAATACATCAGTGTTAAAAGTTTTTTCTTTGATAAACTTAAAAACATATT
>DWTO01006333.1:0-10096 GCA_018244755.1 Jemadia pseudognetus | reverse complement strand
CCGTAACGTGTTACGCTGGCCGAGTTCGGGGCGGCTGTCTTCACACGCTTTAGAAAACATTTTGGAGTAGGCACTCTGAGATGTACAGTTTTACCGCGTTGTTTTCCTTCACCGTTGCTACAAGTGAAATTTAATCTTGAAACGCACATTTAGTTTTACAGAGGTACGGACCAGATTTGTAACCGAGCTGCTATGACTATGTAAGTACAATTGAATAAGTTATTATAAGTACTTTCAACATAAAACTAGTACAAACTGTAAAAATGTATCTTTTTAAGTTAAGGAGCTCTCGTGCGAAAGCCTTATAAATAAAAAAGTACGCAGACCGCTATCGCATGAGATAAGTCAGACGTGAACTGTGATATAAAAACACATCTATTCCACTCCACAGAGTGGCCGTCTAGTTAATATTGAAAACTAAAAACAAAACGAAAATTGTGAGGTCAACGGGCATTCACAATGGGTAAATAAACTTAACGAGTCGTTCAAGAAAAGGGAAAGAGAAATGTTGGCAGCACGAGAGATAAAAGCAAAACCCTAAACGAAAGTTACAACTCAACAAATGTGTCTCGCATGCAGCAAGCGCCTACTATATCAAAATTACTTTCTAACAATAAACTAACTACTTGTGTCGAGAATGATAAACGGACCATTATTGCGCTTTCAATGCGTGAAACTCCATGGAGCGAGCGGTCAGCGAATAGCGTACCGAAAACGAAGTTAAATATCTCCAGAGTTCGCGATTGTTGTATGGAGAATTTACGGGGGCGAGCAATTTGAGGTAGGATAGTCAATGCACAAGTACAAATTCCACAGACGACTTCGCGTCTCGAAAAGCGTTTAAACGTTTTAAGTGTTTCAAGAGATGCCACATGCAGCTCGAGTATCATCGTGACTGTTAGAACCCATCGATATTATAAACTGGAGTGTATTTAATAGTTGCAATTGAAATAAATTTATTCAATTCAGCAAAGTGGCTTTCCATAATTTTAAATTGCATTCGCAAATACGTATCTCGCAGGCAATATTCTCGAATGGCAATAAACTCTTCATAATAAATGCAGCCCACCGCCATTATAGATTCTTTCATCGTTACACTTGTGTACAAACGTCAACTTTCATAATTAGATGGTTAAAGGCCAGGTTATACAGTGCTAGGCAAGTGCGAGTTAGCAGACTTCACACGGCTTAGAGACAATTAGTAAGAACCTAGACTTAACTTAAATAACTTAGCAAAATCAATAGGTACAATTGCATGGGTAACTTAGAACTCGACTAATTGCTGCGCCGAACGGCTTGTTGATGACGGGTGTCGTCACGGATTACCGCAAGACCTGTTAAAACGGGATCATTATTTATGGGCACTTCCCGGACCGGCCTGCAGATACGGCGCGGACAGTTACGCGGCGACAAAAAACACAAAGACCGAACTAATCCATCTATGCATAATACCTATGACTCTCAGTAAAACTACAAACGAGCTAACGTTTCTAGCCATGTTATATCGTTGCTATATTTTCACTTTAATTTTAAACTTTAATCTAGTTTCAGTCAACACAACGCAAATTCTAGCATGAGCATTTTTTATAATGACGATCCATATAGCGCGCTCTAAATCGAAACCATTTGTAACACGAAGCGAAAAGATCAGTCGCTGGCATCGCGCCGTCCAATTATGTAGTGTGGAAATGTTCATTATAGAAGAGACGTTAAGTTAAATGTAATGGTATTGCTTCGGTGACGACACAGCGTGACGTACGGTCAGTCCTGTCTTATCGGACTATCTTGCCGTGCGGACGCACGTGCCTTTGCATACGCAGATGAAAGAGCGTCGATAACGGATATCGGATACAATATTACTGCGTGCACTACGCACTACTATTGCGCCACTCAATAAAACAGCACCTACATTCTCACGTTCAGATGGAAATCTTTATAGATGTTCGTTTTCACCTACTCGAAATCAAATAAAATAAACATGTATTACAGTAGAACGCGCCAACGCGCCTAAAATAAATACGAGGATATTTTTCTCAATAACAATTACGAACATGTTCCAGTTTTCGTTTGTAATGTTGTAAAATGTAATGTGATCGCCCTGTCATGATAGTAGTTATTATGACATTATATGGGAAGCACAAGGTACAAGTAATTGAATTACATGGGATCAGGCCTCGCCATTAGCGCGAAGGGTTTAAACAACGGAGCAGCTGGCTGTGCTCACACGATGGCAATATCGTCTACGATCTCGGGTGAATCTATTATGTGCGTCTAGCGAAAATGTATTTCACAGGCGTAATACGCGTGGACCACGCATCGGTCGTGAGATACTGATAGATATTATATGCGATAAATTCAATTTATCTTATACGGGGACGTTAATCGAGGTGTGGTTGGGCCGGCGCGGCGCGGCGGTCGTGGATCGGGAAGCGCTCTATCGAATGAGTTAGAACGTTAAGACTTCTTGGCGTGTTCTTTATCTTTTGTAAGATCCCACGCGTATAATTACAAATGGACACAACATAGGTGTAAAATATGCAGCCTTTTTGTTACATATTTACTACATTAAAATCAATTCTAACGCGGTTTTATAAATACGTTTACACGTCGCCCCAGTGACGTGACAATAAAAGCAAATTGCTGAAGAATTCCTACACGTCTTCGCGCCTCGGCGCGGTTTATTTTGTGCCTTGTTCGGGACTCGTTAGCTGCTGAGGGAGCAACAAATCCCCGTCGGACGCGAACACGACAACCCGCAACCCGATCCGGTGAGAGCACGCCACTTGTTACCGGGATATTGTACTAAAGTCTAACCGCTCGCAACTTGGTGCTACAAAGTACCTACCTACCTACGCATTTCGAACCATATACTCTTATTGACACGACTCTGTATTAAAACATGTACATATTATTAATCGCAATGTAATAAATAAGTCAAACAAGGTATTGTTAGAATAGTTTCAGAAAGTATAAGCTGTATAATTTACAACTTACCTGTACATTCAATGTATTTAGAAGCGAGATTAAAACACTAGTATAAAATTCAAATTATACGTAAATTTTAAATAGACTGAACAAGCCTACTGGTAAACTTATTACAATGTTAAACTAAAAAGCCCTATCGGGCAATGTAATAAGTCGTAGAAACTAGGTATATTGTTAAACTTAATAAACAATGGTGCATTAACAAAGTGCTTCAAACTGTCGATAGCAAGGGTCGAGAAAATGTTTCAAATAGAAGTGTTTGTTACGTCATAACTTAGGAACTACGCGCTTAGGAACTTGTCCGACATAACAATGAATACCAGTATTTAATACCGTGAAGTGTGTACCTATCACGTCAATATTATCCAAGTTCGATTAGTTATCCAAGCATCCCTTAGTTTACGGTATTACATAAGAATAATTAAATGAATAAAGGGCAGGAAAGATCATTTTTTTGGGATAGGTAAATTTAATAGTGAACCGCGATCGTGAATATTTAAAGAATAATGAAGAAACGAATAGTTATACATTACTATCATCGCCTATTTGCAATGGAATATATAGCAGAATATAATCTATATAACATAATCTATCTGTATAATCTATATAATAGATCATAAATAAATACTATACCTACTAGCCACACCACTAATAAATTTAGTCGCGTAACGCCTCCTAGTCTGTAGTGTGACAAAAGCATTATTTTCTTTTCGAGTAATAAAAGACGTAGGTACTTTTAATAGAGTACTTTCAACCGTGTCTCTCATATCATAACTTGGCGGCTTCTAGTGGATGTGAAACTGTACTATTAGGGGCACAAGTGCTGTGTTAGAGAGTAGTCGTGAGCAGATACGGATCCGAAACACAGAGGGGCCCTTTTGTCTTCCATATAAGAATGCCATTATGAAATTTAAACGACGCGATCGGAGAAATTATATGACAATATTAAACGGAAAACTCAAGTTGGGCTTCTCGGAAATTTCTCGGCAGGCAACGTTTAATAGCGACTTTAAATGCTTATTATTTCAGAAATAATAGTCGTTTAAAACGGAGGCACTTACAAAGTTGTATCATGCAATGTTTTATTGTCTAATTTTACATATTATTACGGAGACACTTAAATTGTAGAAAATAAAATTGAGGTAATTTATTCGCTTAAAGGAATTTCTATACCTCTATCTAGATTTTGACATACACAACAACCTATTATGAATTAATGGGCACCAATATTTTTTTTTAAATTACTTCTCTTTTAAAGTAAAGAAATCACAAATATCTCTGTACTTGTACACTTTACTACTGTAAAAGAGTACCTACTACGTCAAACGCGCCGAGTTTAGAGCTGTCGGCACGCGGCGACCCGCCCGTCTATCCACATACTCGTTAAAGCTACACCGCTTTAGCAACAGGATCAATAAATAACTAATCGTCTCCACCAATTAGATAAGGCTACTTTGAATCCGTAACAAATCTTGACTTTCACTGTATTGATCAATTCCACCGAATATCTATTTAACATTATTATAGAATGATTATATCGTCACACGTTTCCTTACGGAGCAGGCAGATAGCATTACATGTAAGGTATCTCTCTCGTAACAAAGTGCTTATTTTATGTTCATTACTATTTTCATACAGTATTTGAAGAGTATTTTGTGTTTTGGCAATAGATTCACCCCTTATTAGACGAGACGTCAAATTTAACAAAAAATTGGGAGCTTTTTATTTGGCAACAGACTTCCGTTAGGCTGCAATCTCCCCTGATAGAAAGCGCGATGCAGCCAAGGATGTAGCACGCTTGCCTAGAAAGTGCCTATTCACTGTTGTCCTGAATAATTCCATACACTATACGCCTCAGCCTACCTTACGTTATTTTGTGTTTACGGCCTGCTTGTATCAATTCTATTCTCATGTAGCAGCTACGTTTATGATTCATTAAGAGAGAGTAGTTCTTCAACCGTATAGTCAGAAGAAACATATCACAAAATGAACTTTACAGTCAATAAACGGCAACAAATGCGTCATTTTAGCAATGTCAGTGCCTATAGCTTTAATGAGCATTAGGCATTTTTATAGATCTACAAAAGCACTGTTACATCCGCCGTTTCTCATTAGTCTTCACCTGTATCGATAAAGTAAACGCGGGCCCGAGCGGGGCTCGCAAATGAGACGCCTGCCGAGGACTGCCTACGTGCTTAACACCATTCCGATACGAGTTACACTAATTGTTTTTATGTTGAAGATTTACTGTATGTACGTAAGTATGCGTGCATGTATGTTTGTATGTATGAATGTGCCTATGTATGAGTGTGTATGTGTGTACGTGTGTATGATGTGTGTATCATATATAAGCATATGTATGTGATTATGCAAGTAGTTACTGAGTTACTGGCGGCAATCCAACCGTTCGCAGGTCACACGACATGATAATAATTTTGCAAATAGAATAAAAACCTAAGGAAGTTATGAATCAGAGTAAGAACATATGAACTCGAGCAAATTATTATACAAGGAAAAAATTCACGATCATCTATAATATACATATATAAGAAAATCTAGAAATTCCTTAAGGCTACTTCATACATATATCTGTTAAGCGCGATTCTCCGCAAATTGAATAACCCTTGTGCCTAACCGACTAAGAGGTTCATAGCATAACACTACGGTTTATTGCAGATGCACGCGTAGCCATAACAAAATCATATTCAGCCTCATTACTCCGATTCGTATTTCGATTACATTAACGTAACTGTAATATAACCATTTTATTTCATCGTTAAAGTATTCGTCAATGTCTATATACCGATTTTCTATTCCATGCGGCTTAACGAGGACGGCGGGATTTACGACGGGCTCATTTTGCGCAGCGATCGGTCCGGCAACTCGTCCGGTGAACATCGGACAATAAAATTGGCTTATTAATATATGAATGAATAAATTATCAAATAACGCTTACACACGCACGCTGAATTTTAAAATTTCTGACTGTCCATCAACTAGTAGGTATCTGACATTAGCATTAAATACATTATGAGCTACTGGTAGTACTGATAGTAGATCATCAGGTATATATGTAAAGATAGTTATATTTGGTTCTAAGTGATATACGTACCATCAAGACTGTATTACTACGAAGGGGCAGGCAGAGTAGTGTAGTACATTTCCACCTTTTACTAGTTACGC
Organism: Jemadia pseudognetus; assembly: GCA_018244755.1. Classification (NCBI taxonomy): domain Eukaryota; kingdom Metazoa; phylum Arthropoda; class Insecta; order Lepidoptera; family Hesperiidae; genus Jemadia; species Jemadia pseudognetus. The sequence continues at coordinate 3,928 of DWTO01006333.1, read as the reverse complement.
TGCACGTCCCGTGAATGCCCGTCGTCTACCTTGTAAGGATATACGCGGTGACGTCATAATAAGAATTAAACGTTAATTCACGGCTAAAATGTAGGTATTCGTGCTTACTTGTATTTAGGTTAATAAATTATTATGGTTGTTCTTTTATTAAGAATCATATAATATTTGTAAATGAATTACTAATGCTATATATTAAGCAGACTCAATCTGTTACTTACATTATTACATAGTCTGTACAACGATACGCATATATTGCCCTTCATCGGTAACTTGTTTTCTCCAATCGTCCACTTAGAAAGCCATACATACATAAGAACATAGAGGCAAATATTAATAAGGAATTAGGTCGATGTTCTGCTGATTACGAGAATTCTGTACCCTGGCGCCAGTAGTAGACCTCTTTCACGGCAATTTAGCCACGCAATATCGTCGCCTAACGACTTCAGTTAGTCCAGTTTTAATGAATAATTAGGAAGTTTTATAGCCCTCGACGAGATAACTGTTACTTCAGTTATGTTTATAATTATCCAGAATAAGTAGGATAATTGGTTATAAGGCATAATAACGTATGTTAACTTCGGTTAAACGACGCTTATTTTACTTCCCAAAACTAGGTTTTTATTTATAAAATCTTAAAGGGTCTCAAACTACACTTTCTTATACATAATATACAATCACGTCTGTAATTCCCCGAAAGGATAGACAGAGAAGTGCAGTACAACCACGTTTCACCTGTTAGGTTATAGGCACGACCCATGGAACAGGAAGTGAGTTTACTGCCATGTACTGGGCACAAATTCAGACAATTAGACATTTTAGGTTATAAAATTCCAATATTACCTGACGTAGGGAATCGAACTAGAACCTCTCACTGGGCAGCCGCACTTCCTATCACTGTAACAAAGAAGCCGTCAAGTCATTTTGCTTATAGGTACTCTGACAATATCAATAGTCGACCCATTTTAATGGTCACCATGCAGATTCCCGGTTTCGATTACGGTGGAAAGATATCGGAATGATATAATTAGCCAACTCTTCTTCGTGTCATATACATATGTATATTTATGTGAAAGTAAGTACATATGTCTGTATACGTATATTCATGACACCCACGACACAGAGAAACTATGTTTGCTTATGTCTTGTTGTACAATTATTTTCGCCTTTGTTCAATTAAATCCAGTTCAATAATGGCAAGGCAATACGACTTTGCCATTAAAACGCCGTAATCTGCGCGAATTAAACTGTTACATAAAGATTTCCAAGTAACAGTTATAATCTATGTTGAGGCGCTGCAGTCGTTGTAGATGTTATCTGTGACAATATACATCAATTGTCCACTGACAAGAGCAAGATTTATGGGTTCGATGAGAGTGCGGTTAGACCACACCTAGAGGTGGAAAGGTAAAGGTACTTGTAAGGTTTATTTGATAACGTTTTTATTATTTTAAATTGTGACGATGAAACGGTACGGCAAATATTAACTGTGGTTTATATTAAAAATATTTAAAAAAAAATCAAAAATAGGCAGGAAATGTTCAAGAAAAAAATATTTTCAATAAGGTATTAAATTGGATAAGGAATATGAAGTTTCTATTGAAACGTCCAAAATATTGGATGCCTGGCTAATTTCGAAAAAATTTCTTATCCGAATCCATTACCTCGCTCACAATGAGTTTTTTTACATATCCATAATCAAACGTAATATTTCTTACTCTTAATCTTTCACCGTTGTAGTAAGCGATACTTAATCATTAAAATGTAAATTGTTTTGCAGGGTACGAGATGCGTGTTAGGATACGCTTGCACAAAATATGTAGAAAACCCGTCTAGTTTAAAAGAATATCACTTTATTACATTTCTGGCCACGCCACGGGCTCCCTAGAGATATTCTTCCTACACAAGGCGTTAGCATAATTTCTCTCGCAATTCGTATTGTAGGCAAATGGATATTATTCAAATGCACCGCGGGGTGAAACGCGTTTTATGGCCTTAGAGATTTTAAGCTTCCGAGGAATCTTTTGCTGAGCAAAGATTTAACATAGATGCAAGCTGAAACAAAATGCATAATAGGTTGGTACTTCCGTTGGTCGTACCTAAATAAAATGGCTAAATGAAATAAAATTTATGATTTACATAAGCAACACTAAAACCTATGGTATTTTAGTACGGTGAATTAAACCGAATATTTGTTGCAATAGTGCACTGGGAAAAATTAAGAAACTCCAATATTTATTACATGCAAGTATATAATAAACGAAATAATTATTTAGTAATTAAAAATTACGACACAGTGTGATGAGCACTCCTTAGCGGGAAGCTGGTATATTGAATTACGCGCTCGCTGTCTTGTAGAACCTGTTCAGTGCTTAGCACCATAACTGTTGGTACGATAAGGGAATGCAAATGTCAAGCGCACGCCAACGGGATACGGCGATTTCATTTCAAACGAATATTTCCCTCGCGACAGTTGCACAGCTTATGATTATGCAACGAGAAACGTCTAGATTTCCTTTTTCTCAGCTATCGATGCTCTTTAGCTAAGAGCGGTGCCTCTTTTGTGTTCTAAAGTGTGAGCACACAGAGCGATAGTTCACTTCACCGTACGAGTTTTAAACAACTAGTGTAGTTTAAGAACTGTCACGTCATAAGATACAATTCGTGACAGTTTACGATCATATATCAAATGCAGACGATGAAATATGTTATAAATATGGTATGCCGTAACAAGAATTAAAGCTTTGAGAGAAATTTGTAAAGCTAAACCATTTTTCAACTACCGTTTAGAATCAATACATTTACTATCGTGAAGGATTGTACTCCGTTATTTAAATAGGGACTGAAGATAACTATAATATTACTCGTATATAAGAAATAACCGTTAGTTCGCCGCTGTTGTAGAAAAATATAGTTGTCAAGTCTGGCTTAGAAAAGTAGAATGAGTGTAATAAGTTTATTAATACGAGCAGGTGGAATAGCATATTTAAATAAGAAAAAACGTTGTATACAAGCTAACAGGTGGATGTGTGTGTAATTAATAATACCTGTTAAGCTTATTGATTAGAATGTTTTCTTAACTGGTCAGTAATTGTTTAAGATAAACAAATCAACTTGTGATTGGAACTCATTGCGGCGATGGAAACAAGTGGAGTGACACGCTACTATAACAATGACGTCATAGTTGGGAAGATTAGGAAACACGTTTTTTATGTATTTATTTACAAAAAGTTTATAGTACTAAGCTGATCGTAGCTTTATTTATTATATTAATTTCGGTAACGCCTGCCCTAGACCAAATAATAAATATTGTTTTATTACATGTTTATGCAAATACAAGTCTTAATATAGACAGTTCAGTTAGTCAGACAGTTAGTAGACAGTACGCCGCACTTCATTAACGACATTTGTGGAATTTCAAAAAGGTGATAAGTGAACAGTTATTAGTAGTTAACGGTTAGATAAATAACATACAAGAATAACTTATACATCACTCACGTTATTATAACGGCAACCTCTTATCTAACGCTCGTGCGTCGAAGATGTGGAATGAGCTTTCTTCTAAAACCATTAAAGGCGAGCTGTGGCCCCGAGGCTTGGGCTTTTCTGAAGAGCTTCATTTGCGTCATTACTATTGCTTGGTTGAATAGGCGAGGATAACTGGTTGCTTTCTAAAAGTCCTACCGTTGTTGTTACAAAAGTAGCGAAAGGGCGTGTGGGCAGAAAAGAGGATGGTTATGGTACTTCGGATTACAAATGTGGTCCTCTACACGCAAAAGACAGGTTATTCATCATCTGAGTTTACTTTTATTGATGACGATGAAATGATACACAAGGGAGTATCAATGATTAAAGCAGAAGAAGCAATAGAATTAGAACATCAGTTTACAATTAAGATCGAAAATAAAAAAAAAAATATTTGCAAAATACC
>DWTO01006332.1:0-10096 GCA_018244755.1 Jemadia pseudognetus | reverse complement strand
AATACCGATTTTCATGAGCAATATTTTACAAAAGAAAACAGGTGATATATTGAATATCTAAGGAACATTCATAACAAATCTTTCCAAATAAAGATGGTTATTTAATTTAGTTTTAAAATAATGATCTGTTTAAATTTATGTCCAAGGGCAACATCTATATTATTATCTTGAGACTGGTCAGTGTTACCAACTGTATATTAATAAGTTGTAAAAACATGAATAATGAATAAAGTATTAGATAAATTTTATTGCACTGATTTACTATTTTATAGTTATGAAATTCATATTATATTACCTAAAATATATTTATGTTTTGTATACACTTTTAGAAAATTTGTAGCACACAGTGTTGCTATTGTTATATAGTATTAAACGTAACGCAGATTCATAACGAAATCGCCATCGGCGAACGTCTTGACTTGGTTTTTGTGTCCATCGGTTATAAAGCTGTTTATTCACATCGCCACAGGAGTTGGAAATATTATTTTTATCCACGGACTGTGCTACGTGTAATAACGACTTAGAAAAGTAATGCAGATGTGTATTTATTGCATTTAGGCGTAAATTACAGTGTAGTGTTCGCCACTTATCGAGATCAGTTGAAAAGCCTCCGTTGTGATAATCGTGATTTATTAGTGGAAACGGCTGAGTAACCGCAAAAATGCAGGCGATCAAGTGTGTCGTTGTAGGCGATGGGTGAGTTGATCTTTGTTTATTTCTATTACATACGCTTTACGTCCACGCTATCATGAGCTTTTGATATAGGTAGTGAAGGAATCTGACGTCATTTCTATGAACTGAACACTAAGTAACGTCTCGTCGCGTACGCGCGATAGTCCTGGCGAGCGATAACACACGTTTTGTTTATTTAATCTTATATTTACTTTGTTCTCAAATAATACGTGATCATAGATGAAATATTAATATGAATCTTAATGTCTAAACTTACTTTTAATAATTCTTGAATTCCTTTCTTAGGTTAATGATATTTGTACCTACGGCCTACATGTGTACATGTTTTTTTAAGTGCGTGGTATTTTTGTATCCAGATTAAAAATGAAAATTCGTGCAAGGAAAGTTTTATGGCTGTAGATTTCTTAAACGTACATTTCACGTATCTTTTCATCATTTGATATTTTGTTTAATCCTAGAATCACATTTTGATTTTATTATTATCATATTAAATAATATTCAAAGTAGTTAATAATCAATAAAGTAATGGATTAAATTGGCCATGTGCAATATCTGTGTTCGCATTATACATATACATATGTATGATTATTTAATACACAAGTCAAATATTGTTAACATTGTTACTCTACCAGCTCATAGATGTTTCTTTACATTTTCCATTGTAGATGCACACATTTGGCACGCACATGTGACACTACTTTGCAACAGATGGGCCCATCCAAAACAATCAATAAATCACTATGTTGGCTATAACTTTTCTAAGTCCAGCTGCCTGACTGATTGGTTTAAAGATGTTCTAAAGCATGTGTCCCTACAATAAACTAAATATAGTGGCACAGTTAAAATATTGACTTACTGAAATGCTGTAGTCTAATATGGTTACTTTAAATGAACAATTATGGAAACCAATGACATAAATAAACAGGCTGATGTTGCAAATGACATAAATGAACAGGTTGTGAGGCTCACATTCTCAATCTATAGAAAAAAAAATACTTTAGAATTTTTGCTATAGACCAGTCTAGATATGCACAACTAAATGTCCTGGCCACTGATGAGCAGCAGTCCTAGAAGTCAACATCTGCAGTCTCAACCTTCATCCCCAGAGTGGGGATTAAGGTCAGGAACTTCTCAGGGGAGCCCTATGTCCAGCAAGGGATTATTGATAATGATGATGATTATTATTATTTAATGTTAATCGACTGATTGAACAGAATTATTTTATTCTGTGCACACAACATATATCTTATCATTAATTTTTTACAACTTATTACATTCTCAGAACTATTGAAAATCATATCTTATCTGATGTGTGATAACAGAAGATTAAACTGTTATGTGGTTTTGCATTGCTACATTTGTATTGAAATTCCGATCAACAATATCATTAAGACAGGATAATGTTACAGTCCTCCTGCAAATGACATACCATTGTCCAATTTATATGATGACTTTCTATGAGAACTGCGGATCGAATGTGATGGTCAGAGCTTGTTAGCAGTAACGTACACCCAGCTATGGGATAAGAAAGCGTGATTGATTATGTTGATGAGTGCAATTATTATGTGTGCTAGTAGTAACAATGGAATGTTGATGATTATCATGAGTTTACCAGTTGTTCTAATAGATAATTTTTCAAGAAAGATGTCTTTTATAATATTATTTCTGTGACACAAATTTTTTGTTTAAATTAAACCTGGCAAAGAGACCGATGGGCCACCTGATGGTAAGCAGTCCTTGTCACCTATGGTAATTATGTACAACATCAGAGTAATTGCCAATGTTTTGTCGGCTTTGAAGAAGAGTTTTCTCACACTTTTCTTGAAGAACTCTATGTCATAACAATCTGGGAATACGTAAGAACGAAGCTCATTCCACATTTTGCACACCCATGGCAAAAATGAGTTTGCAATCCGAATTGTGAAGGACCGCCTCATATTCAGCTGATGTGGATGGAACCTCATTCTTCTGCGAAAGGTATGATGAAGAAAAGGTGACATGGGCACGAGATCAAAAAGCTATATTATTGCTGATAGAATACATAAAGGGAACCTCTAACTAGAACCCCTCCAGAGTCTTAAAATTTCTAATCTTTCCGTGATTCCTGGGTTGTTGAGATAGAACATCAAATAATAATGATGGCATAAATTTAGATAAAACATTCTTTATTGCTTGCATTTAGTAAAATCATGAGAGAAGAATGATGTTTGAAGTCTCTTAAACCGGTGTGCATGTATGAAGAGAGTGATGAATGTGGAAGAGGTACGACAGGTGTGCAAAAATATATTTGGCACTCTGTGCTCACTGCCTACTCTGCAAGGGACCTGGTGTGAGGATATGTTTGAATGCATGAGAGAAAACAATGATCTTCTTAATATGTGTGTTCCACTTATTAGGAAACTGATTATATTACTGAATTCTAAGAACTTAATAAATACTTTATATGTAACATTACACCTGTAATCCCGAATAGGTAGGCAGAGAAGTGTAGTATATTTCCATGTTTCACCAATTACATTTACATCCCATCATAGAATAGATGGTTAGCATATAAGTAGGTACTAGAAATTACAATTAGAAAATATAAGAAAGAAAATCCAACAGTACCTGATCCGGGAATCGGACCCAGGACCTCTTGGCCAGCAGCTGCCCATGCAACCGATTGAACAATAAGCGGTCAAGGATTGTTACTTTATAAAATTATCATAGGTCATTGTCTTATAGGATCTCTTGTGTAGTATATAGCTGACCATGGTTTTAAATACTTTTACACATGGACTGTGTCATGTGAATTCTGTTGCACAGTAACTCATACATATAAATATTACCGGGTTGTTTGCAATGAGGTTTCAACCTCATTTTCGTGTCAGATCAGCAATAAAATATTTCACCATATTAAATATTTCAATTAATTATATTTGACTCAGTATTATTCAGTGTATCTGTTTACCTGTTTTAATAATATGTACAAGTTTTATCAGTGTTAATATTAAATCGTGTGTAATTATAGTTTGATCGAATTGAGAAATAAAATAATTGGGTTAATCTAAATTCATATTACTTGTATATTGATATTGTTCATTATTAACTGCAAATGGTGTTATCATGTTACTAAGCAAACTACTAAGCAGACTAGTAAACTTAGTAATTATTTAATGGTTACATATCATTTTAATTTTCATGTTGGTTGTAATGTTTCTTGTGGAATATAACAGTTACTCTACTACTATTTCCCAGAGACTGGAATGTTTCCGGTGTATGGCAATAGGTTTACCACCTATTCCATAGTGGGACTTGAACATAACTGGTGCAGTGTGGGAGTGTAGTACACTCCCCTGCCAACCTCTTCGGCGGTTACAGGCGTGATATTACATAGTTATCAATAATATTTGGCCTTTTATATACCTAAATGCTAGATTATGCATACATAGCATTAAATTACCATAATTGATTCGCAATCTACCCTAAAAACTAGTCTAACTGGGTAAACAGGTTCAGCGAGCAACCATATCAGTTTTATGTTACTATCGTCCATTCCAAACATAGTGTACACATTAAATGTAGACACATAGAAAGTTACATTCTTTGATACGTGAGGAAAGTTTGATCCTAATTGGCAACGATTTTATTAACAGGATCAGCTACAAGCGTAGCGGGAACTTTTGATTATTGTATGAATGTTTTTGCTACTTGGAGTAAACTTTAAGTATCGTCTTTTTTCAGTTTTGTTTTTTTCATAAGTGAAACATTACTATTATATTTTTATTTGCATAAATATTCTGGAATTAAAATTCACTTAACACGCTCGCTCACCGGATACAATTTTTAATATTCTATTCGATAAACTCGCGCGCCAGTCACAAACCAAACGCAGAAGAATTGCGACATTAATGCCACTGTGAAATAATTGCGGTTGTCAGTTATAAATTGTCATTTTATTTATGAGGCGGTCAAGTAAAATTAATAGATGTACTGAAATTAAATCGATCAACTAATAATAAATCGATCAAATAAATTAATTGATCGACTTCCGCTCTTGGCGTTCCTGTTCGAGTACATAATTGATATGATCGCTGCCATTGTGATCTTGCCAATTCGAATTTCAAATCTTGTATCACGACAACATTTTTAAGCGGTGAAAGTAAAATGATTTTCTTTTTCTTTTTTAAATATATGTATAACGACAAAACGTGATTGACGTTGTATTTAATGTCAAGGTTATTTTGCTGTAAGGGCAAATTTGGATAAGATAATGCATATAAGTCCATCCATACATACGTATGCATCGATACATGCCTATAACATGAACAAACGTTTTTTTTACTTTTCGCTATGAAAATTGAAGATTTCCAGCAGAGCAAGAAGTTATTGTCTTTATATGAACTTATGTATGTCGCTTCGAAGATATGTAAAAGTCTATAAACTTTTAAAGGTTCTTTTTATAAAACCATGTTTGTTTAAAACAACTCATTAATTTTTTCATTATATTTTGTTTTAAATTATGTTTATTGTTTACAAATATCTTGATTTCGTCTTGGTTTAGTCGTATTACTTTCATCGACGACAGTAGGTATACATCACATGTCATGTCGTGTCTTCTCAGCGAAATGAAGAAATTTTTCGTTGTATAAATAACCTAGAACGAGAGAGTAAATCTTGATATGACTTGTGCCACTAACCAGGGTTGGAATTTCATTTTCTCCATATTTTGATTGCGTACTATATTGAGTTGGTCAACATCAGAGGGATTGCGAGTTCTTCTCTTGTTCAATTTATACTAAAAGAAATCACGCTTTTTTTTAAATTTCGAACTGGTCCGAATCGTCGCTCTTGACTTGGCGATCCGATTGCTTTTATTAACCGCAGTCGCCACCGGAAACCGCTTTGTGTTCGCATTAAAGCCCTCAATGGAAGAGAGTTCTCGACGGCAATAAAACGATCCACTCGGCGCTTTTTGAATAACTACGGAACACAAAGGAGGCGGAGTAGGTGGATTATTCTGGCATTCGACCGCGAACCGATTGTATTTTTGCCAAACAGCGGAAATACTAGGTCGGTAAATACAAGGTTCCGATAAAGCAAGATTAAAATTTTGTTGAAGTTGAAGTGTGTAAATTTTCTTTTTCAAATGTGTATGACGCGTGCCACTCGCTGGCTGGATTTTCAATGCATCCCAAATGTTGACAAATCAAACTGTCACAAGTGCCAAAACAGAAACTTCGTTTCATTATCGTACTAGTCGGTCATAGAGACGATACGGACAGTCTACTGGCTTTTATAATAAAAATATAAGGACGGTTTATTTTTGTCGATGTTTGGATGAATAGAAAGACCGATGTATAGAAGCAATCAGTCCCATCCCGACCCATGAACTTTTCGTATGGTTATATTATAATTTATTAACACAGAATGTTATAACGCAAATTATGGAATGCCCTATCTTAGCAGTCTCCAACACCAAACAATAATTGAAAATTCAAATTATAATTTTAAAATAACCAAACTATAGCCGATGCAATACTTATAATTAAAATACCAAACAAAAATACGACCTAAAGTATTTTGAAGCATAATATTGATAAATTTTTAATCCTTTCACTCCCGATCGCAGCGCCCCCGCTCCTTTGTTTTAATCCTCACAATTCCAATTCCCCATACGAGCCGTCGAACACAAACGCGCATTACCTAAGCCAAATACGGCCCCACGTCTGCTTCGTTCAACGAGACCTTAACAGATTGCATTTCCCTTAAGTACTAAGCTGTCCGATCGAGCGGCGCAAAGCCGGGCATCCTTATTTGTAACGCGATAGGGGTTACATTACACTGTCAAGCGCATCTCTAATGGTCAATTGATCACAGCCGGTCCGGATAATTTCGCTGTACTAGGCTCACGGCTTTAGGTAACATCTGGATAGCTTCCAACGAAGTACAAAGAGATGGTTGTTTTAAAGAAATATATTACGTTACCGTTGAATTGTCGCTTCCGGTTTCGTGAAATATTCTTGAACCCTTCCTTTTTTGAATTGCTAATGACGTTTGATATCATTAGTCGAAATGTAAGTCTGAATACCCCTAACGATACTGGCTGTTAACAATGTTCGTTATTTAAAAATATTTTAATTATAAATCCTCTGCGTGGCCTGCGAGCGGGCTAGCCTTTACGTTTTCGATTCGAAATAATACATATGAAATAAATGTTTTTCTACATAAAACGATCAATGGATTGTTTTCATTAATCACAGTAGTTAGTTGTAGGTGTTTTATAACATTTAGTGGTCATATATGTTTAATCAAGTGACTTAATTTCCGGGAATATAATATTTAAGGACTGCCAAGGACCATAATTACCACTGTCCTCTGTAATTTCTTTTCACGTTGAACTGACCGTCGAACGTGCAGCATCCCACACAAGTGGAAAATTGTACGCAAATAGAATCGCTCTTATCATAAACCTCATAACTCTGATGAGGGCTGACGACAGAAGTTTATAAATGCACATTTTGTATGCACAGTGCGTGTGCAACGCGTAGATACGTGATAAAATTGTGCAATTTTCCCTGATTCACTATTTTTTGGTTGTAAAAAATAGTTAGTAATCACTATTTCAAATGAACCGCATAAATATAAAAGTTTGTAAATATAATTTTTATTTCGATTCCAAACCACATAAAGACATCTATCGATTGAATGGCTATTATCAATGGGGGTGATATATCAGTAGCCTAACCCTCAAATCCATGGGGTATATGGCATAACCTGTGCAACTACATTCTTCTGTGAACACCACCGGGGAAATTAACGCGTGAAGTTATATAATCGATTAGTCGCGGCGACTTGTCGACCGACATAATACACTAACAATCGATACTGTTATCAGGAGTGGCGCACAATAGCGTTAGTTGTATAACAGAATTGACTAATTCATTGTCGAGCTGTTATTGCGTTACGTTACACCACCCACCCGCGGGCGAGACGCTTGCCCGTCGTTTCGTAATGTCTCCGTATCCGGTGCGCTGATCTGATTAGATGACGTTAACGGCGCTGCGGGCACTGCACGCCCCTTCTAATTACTGTTACCGTCCACTTGTGATCGGCGCATGGGGAAGAATGGGGGGGGGGAGGCTAAATAGAAAAAAACGCCCTCGTCACTGTGTTACAGTAGTTGAATCGAGATAAGGCGGAAGTGGACCTTGAAATTAATACAAACATCAGATACATATGTATCACAAGTAATGAAACTTGGAAAAAATTTAATTTTTAATGTTTGTTTTTATCATGTGTTATTCTAATAGCGTTTTACCGTGATGACGCTTAATGTAACATTTTAGTTATATCAATAGGCTTACCATACGTCCCGGTTTGACGGGGATAGTCCCGGTTTGAGATCCTTGTCCCGGCGTCCCGGTCAAACTTGAACAGCAACAACACCCTAACCAATCGTTCCCCCGCGCTCCGCCGCGCCGCCCGTGCCCGTGCGTTTCAATTCATAATATATTTTGATTGCATTTCAAATATGAAAAACACAAATTAAGCGAAAAGAAAAATGAAAATGAGCCTCTTTCTCTTCTGCGTTCCGGTTTGGCTCTTCGTAATTATGGTAAGCCGTAAGTATGGTATATATCAGTAATGTACACTTCCAGGGCCACACTTTGTCTATTAGTTTAACTCGAATTCACCGAATTTTTTTACTAAAATAAATTGTTACGTTAATTTCTTATCTTTCTACTATGATATTGTGACGTGGTAATATATTTTTACACCAAAAGCCCACCAATACAATTCAATAAACACTGAAATCATAACGTAACATCTTGTTTTCCCCGAAGAGATGGGCAGGGGTCTAGTACTCTCTCACGTTTCACCATTAACCTTTAGTGAGAAAGATCCAATAGTGTCCGACTCGCGATTTGAATCCAGGATCTGTCTATCGGCAGTCACACTTGCGACTAATACGACCAACAAGGCACTCAATTTAAAAATATCAATTATATCGATAGAAATTTTAAAATTTTTAAAGTTTTAAAATTTTTTTAAACGAAACTAGTAATTCTGGTTTCCTTCCATCTTAGAATTTAACCTCAATTAACCACCTGGATAAATCAATAAATGTTACAATTTATACGAGTTCACCATCACTAATGACATTAGAGTTAGAACTACCCGGCTGATTGAGTTAACTAAACGGTAAGTTGTAATTTGTAATAGTACCATTTGTTGGCGTTTATTTAAATTAATGTTATAGTGTGCTTAATAGCTATTCGACGCTTAAAAGACACTGTTGTAATAAATATAATTATTGGTCATTATTTATCGTCAACCCTTTTTGTCCTTCCACTCTTGAATACTCTTGAGGCTGTTTTTCGGATGAAGATACCTATCTACCTACTGAGTTGTGTCATGATACAACTATAGTGACTAGAGTGCTAATATGTATATATATTTTCGCTGTTGTTGACGATTGTTTAAATTAATTTGATAAGAAATATAAAATCTGTTTGTGTATTAAAATGATAGAATCGTGACGAATAAAGAATTATAATCATTCGTGGTCCACTCGGAGTGTCCGCATTGGTAAAAATCACGACATCATTGTTGCGTTCGTGTTACCCACCGGGCAATTCATAACAATTCGAAACCTGTTTGTTTCGCAATAGGCTAGGCGCTAGCCTTCGTCCGAATTTGCTATTTAAACATTCATGCGGCGCGGTCGTAAAGCGAATTGGTCTATTTACGAGTTCGCGTTTCCCGGCGCACGTGCGCTACGCACGTAACCTTGTGCTCCCCTCGCCCGTTCGTTCATCTGAAACACGCCGGAATGTTCTGGAATTCTCGAGCGTTGTTGACCCTTTGATTAGGACGTAAGCTCCCCGCACCCTCTCTGTGGAGAGTTCACATGCAATTTGTATGGTACGTGGCCAAGAAAGAAGTGTTTGTACGATTGATGTGTGAATTTCGAGGAGGCATGGTTTCTCATCGCTACTCTCGTGACCGCGATTGTTTGGATCCGGTTGCAGTTGAACGTATGCGTTATAATTTAAATGGAACGTTCTGGAGTCGATGCGAGTGAAATATTACCCATCGCGAAACGTAAATACTTTTTATTATTCCACTTGCACTCGCAAAAGATTCCGCAGATGTATTTTCCATGTAAAAACAATTACGTAAGTTACGTTCCCCAAATAAAACTCAATATGTATGTAAAAATACCTATGAATATTATTGACGAACAATGTAAAAAAGAAGCTACAGATATTATTCCAAGGCAAGAACTAACGTCTACTTAAACATGCATTTACGTTATTTTTCGGTTGTTAGTTAAATAACAATACAAACTGTCTATTATTTTATTAGTGTTGTATTCCAAGAAAGTGTAAACATAAACGTAACTTCACACCTGTAATCC
>DWTO01006331.1:0-10098 GCA_018244755.1 Jemadia pseudognetus | reverse complement strand
GTGTTCGACCCGGGAATCGAACGCGGGACCTCCCGATCGTCAGTCGCACTTGCAACCAACACGACCAACGAGGCAGTCTAATACAATATTAAATGCAATTAAATTAAAAATATAATAAAATCAAAAACAATAAAACTCATATCACTTTCTAATTGAAATAAATATATGTTAATAATTTAAATAACGACAACTGGTCAAGTCGATGTGTCAGAAAGAAATACGTTATAAGGAAAAACAATATGTCTGTGCGTGGTAAAAATAAATATAACATTTTACATATAACAGTCAGAAAAAGAGCAAAAGCCGTATGGTACAGGTATAACGTTTTCCCCTTACGTGACGATTTGTAACATTCAACAAATACCGCAAGACGAGTTAAGGAACTTCGTTTCAAGAAACGAAGCGAGTTATGACATATAACTGGCACGGGAAACGGTCGGAGAAACGGTATGCTTTCGATTGTCATTTATAAGAAATTTATTGATGAAATACAAGCGCAAAAAGATATCGATTCATTTCATTCAGCTCATTTCTTTCTTTTTAATGTCCGACTTAATAACTGTACCTTCATTCATGTACATTTCAAATTCCCGTAAACTGATACGTGAAAGGCGAATGGAGCGCCGTTTTTTGCTACATATCGCTATAGGTATCAATTTCATGCAATGGTGAAATGTGCAAAAAATTATAGCGACGAGTTTCGTGTGCCAAAATACTTTCATTACTTTTCTTTCATTCAAGTATCTATGCAAATTTATTTAGTCTAACGTTTACATTTACCGTATACATTTTGATCGATCAATAAAACGTCGGTTCATTTGCAAACGTAGTCCGGTACACGTCTGGGTTAAGATCTACGCTATCCCGATGCACGATTGAGTAATAAATTATTTGATGTCGGTAAAATTGATATCGCCGAGCTCCACGTAGGCAGACTAACACCAGATCAGATTATCCGTTGCCCAGATTAAGACACAGTAATTCTTCTCTCATGAGTCACTTGGAGTAAGACAAATGATGCATCAGGTATGTTCCTATCGACTGATATCTTTCACTTCTACAAGGACATTACATAAGTACCATTTATGTAGACATATAGTTGATTATTTGTCCTATAGTGTAATGTCCTGTTTAGTAAACCAATAAAATAAAAATATAACATCAGATTCAAATCCAGACTCAGTGTTAGATGTTAGAAAAACCCAATATTATTTTGCTCGACTCGGTTGAACCCAGGACCTCTTACTTATAATTGCACAATGACTAATCTGTCATGACTAATAAAATTTTTTTCCTTTATCGGGGAATGTTACATGACAAATTTAGCACTATCTCATCATCTGATTCAGATGTCAATCTGATAGGAACGTCTATGACGCAGAAACATTAAGAATTTCAAGCAACAACCGAGTATCTAGAGTTAGATAAAAATACTTTAGGAGCAGAGTTAACGTGGTGATTATATCGTGAAGGACTGCTGTACGTCGGAACGGAACGGTGAAATTAAGCCTTTGGTAGGCGGTTTCTAAAAACAATTTTTTCAGAATGTCATCATATTCCGTGGAATTTTTTATGCAAATATGTATCTCATTTCTTATTGTTCAATTTATTTGCAAATATGTAAATATTGATGTTTCACAATTTTCGAATAGTGTCGCGCACTTATTTTTGGCGGGATTCGAACACATAACCTCGGCTTGGGAGTCAAGGTTCTTTACCTAATAGGTCGTTCAATTAATACATGATAGTATATACAAATCAACTCATTTATATAATACGTTATTTATACATATGTATTGGTAATGTTCAATATCAGTTTAAATTATTCGTCCATGGAGTTCATAATAGATTACGTCAAGACATGTTTACGCGGTGCCAAAAATTTTATAACGGATTTTCGTTTGTTTAAATAATAGCCATCTCTTATTTACAAAGCGTGATCAGTGATCAAAATGATTTCATGGTGCAATTTTGGTTTTCCATGCAGGAATAATAAAACTGAAGATACAAAGGTGTAGTCTTGTGAGCTATTTAAATCATTGCTATTTAAATCATCACTAATTTAGTCATTATAACACAAATTAAATAAAATGATAAAAATTTGAAATTCCTAAATATTTACAATTCGTCAAAGCCGAGATAAATCTTTTGAAAACTCATAAGGTTTTTTTATTAATATTCGTTTTTTAACTCGATATGTTCAACTACGTTCAATTTAAATTATACGGAATAACACAGCCTGTTTCATGAACTTTTTCATAGTTTTCTTTATAGAATACGATTTTAAATACTTTTTATAAAGTTTTATTTATACAATGCGTATTTAATACTTTTTGTAAAGTTATATTTGTATAGTAAAAATGTATTACTAATAAGTGTTTATACACTTTCTTAGTATCTAATACATATTTTATTACAAAACAATGCACTGTCTACTTTTTTACATTACATGTCAAGCAGCGGGTCATATGGGTAACAATATGTACACTCGCCATCGACGCATTGAGTTTAATATCATACAGATATTAACTTCACTGCATCCTTATCATATATCGAGTATTTTATCTTACGTTTCTGCAAGTATATGATACGTGGAAAGTTTTCCTGTTCTGTACAATATATGTCACTTTGCTGATGACGATAATAAATAAAATACAAGAAGAAAATTTGTTTCGATATTACTAGGATTGCACGACACGCAGTGTTGTATAAAAATGGACCCTTGTGGAGACGTCTGGTCAGCAGAAGCGGATTAAGATATTGTCGCTTTAAACCAGCTTCGATATGGGAACCTTTTAAAAGAAATATATATACCGTCAATGAAGCGGCAATTTGAATGCATGCCGCATTTCTAAATAGCTTTGCTAGTGAAATTTTAGTTACATTTAATTAAGTTACGTTTACTTTTACATTTACATTTACTTTTATTTTACATTACATTTATTTTACTTTTACATTTACTTAGTTAGGTATACCTAAACGTGAGTGCAATGTAGATCTAATGAGAAGTGAGTATCGTTCTGCCAGCTGGTACATGCGAGATGTTCTATGCAGGCCCCAAGCCGCATGACCAGCGATGGGAATACATATGTGCATAAACCCTTAGGGGAGGCCTATGTCCAGCAGTGGACTGCAATAGGCTAATGATAATGATGATAAGTATTTTTTCGTGCACTTGGACCTAAGCATACTATTTTTACTGTTATGTCATGAAATATAACCATAATAGAATTATAATACTTAGTTAATTATAATTGTTTAAAAATTAATGTCATACTTAGCTTTTTTCTTTGTAGGAAACGTAGTGCTTACTATTTTCGCTGCAATTAAAATCGCTCACTACATTCTCTTTCCATCCACAAAATCTAATCCTGTAGCGAACCATCCAAAAACAGCGCAAAATAACATCGTCAAGATTTTGTCTCTTTGACTAATGCGGTAAGTGATCCATTTGCGAGCGACCGTCATATTCATTGGTCAATTTGATTCTTGTTTTGTATTGGTGATTGGTGACAGGTGGCATTTACCTTTTTCTTTTATATAGCGGCTTTTAAGGGAGATGAGAAAAAGTGTTGCCATATATATTTGGGTTTGCGCTCCGCTGATGAATGAACAGTTTTAGTAGCCAATGGATCACCCACTTTGAACGGTATACCGTAATAGGACCATGGGTGAGTCACGCCGCCGGCCCGCGGTTGTCGACCCCGGTGCACCGACCACGTTTTCACTGTGTTGCCACCTCAGAAATAGACATTTGCAGGATTAATGCAACTTGCATAATTGCGGCTAAAGAACGTGCATAGTAGACAAAATGATAATAAAACATTCGATATTTTGTTTTAAATAATATTTTAGTACTTGATTCGAAATATGTTTTAAATGGGACCAAAATAATCTTTATGAAAATATTTTTGTAATTTTTTTGTAATTACTTTTACGTAATCTCATATTTTAAATTGTCGCAATATCATTTTTTAAAAGGCATGTAAATTTATAAAACTGCCAAATTATTAATCTTACTTCTGCCGTTTTCATAAGCACCAAAACGAATCTGAATTAAGGTTTCACAGCCTTCCAATACATATTAACATGTGGTGCGTCTATCGACATACAAACTACGCGAATTGAGCCGTTTGGAGTGGTAATGCTTCTGGGAACCACTTAAAACAACTTCCTCATCCTACTTTAAATGGCCATTATTAATTTTATCGTACCTATAGCATACATAGAAATACTACTAATTCTATTTTAGTTCGTAGTTATTGACACTTTGTAATAAATTTATAATATAATTATATTGCCCGAAACGCGACCTCATTGCAATTGGCGGGAAATCGTGAAGAACGACGTCGGGCATATACGAGTACCTACGTAACTAGTTGGTCCATTCGAAAAATACGATTAAATTAAACCAGTAGATAATTTAATCTTGAAGATGTTTACTCACAAAACGTTTATAATAATATTATTATTAATGTTTATGATAACTCAATCATTAAAAAAACATTAAAATAAATCTAGCAACATTTCGCCCTACGGCCATCAAGCCGTAAATGGTAGGTAAGGTTCGAGCAGACGGATACGGAGGCGCGTACATGTCATAACGTGAAGAATTATTCATTATATTTCCATTTCAGTAAAAACGATAATAGATAAATTTTTTAATTTAACATTCTCACGTCCTGATTTCAAGCCATCAATCTCTATCATGGCTAATTATGATGGCACGTGATGTAATGGGCCTGGTTGGACCAGGAATATGGTATGTCTAGCTGTGAACTTATATATTCCAAATTCACAAATGAGCATTAAATATTCTAGGAAATTTGATGCACTATATTATTTATTCGAATATTTGTAAATGCAAATAGATATATAGCCAAAGAATCGATTTTTTAATATTACGAGACAATATTGATAGAATAACAAATTATTTGAAACTCAAGATATTTATACTCCATGTCTTCAGTTTATATGTATTTTCATTGATATCTTGAAACGCTTATGGCTCTGACGCCATTGTAAATTGCGAACTGTCCTCCTATATAATACTCGGATCTTATCTATAGATAACAGCAGTTAATCTTTGTACGTCTTGGAGGCCTCCGAGACAATCGCACTTCCGACGGACATCGGACGGTCGTCGGACGGTCGTCGGACGGTCGTCGGACGGTCGTCGGACGGACGTTGGCAATATTGCTCAGTGCGGGTGTGAGCTCCCAGTTGCGAGACACCGTGCCAGATGGGCGATGGTAACGAGATTTATCCAATGTCGTGTGTGTGTGTGTTCTTTTTTAAATGTTATTCTGTTCAATGGTTGAAAGCGCAACGGCTCAGCGAATGGTCCTGGGTTCGAATCCGGCGTCGGGTATTATTGGGTTTTTACTTGAAATTCCAAATATTAGCTCGGAGTCTATTTATTCCCGGTGCATAAGCTCACCACTTTCTGTGATAGGACGTGTAATGTAATTAGTGGAAGATGGCAGTGTACTTACTACACCCCTCTGCCTACATCATCGGGGATTACAGCCATGATGTTACGTCAGCTGGTTATAATTTTGTTCGAAATGACTACATATAAGTCAGCAGACATCAGTACTATCTGTATAGAAGCTTCCATAGAAGCGAATAATGCAATGCTCTAAGAATAGTGGTTATTTGAAAATAGTTGGCAATGTTCCATCGTAGATTAATTTGGTCGTACGGTAAGACTGTCGCACACCGTTGGCCATTATCGTTTTCAATCAGATTCCTTGGTAATGATACTTATCGGCTTCTCACATTACTTTCATAGTTCTATTTTTTTAACGTTATGATGAATATTCTATACCAATGGCAGTAATAAAAAATGTATATTTATTTACTAATTACACAATTAAAATAAATACTTGCTAATATATAGATTGATGTAATGTAAATTGATGCGTGAAATTAATGTCTGCCTCGTTGGTCGTGAGGGTTGTAAGCGCGACTGTCGAAAGACAGATCCTGGGTTCTATTCCCGGGCCTGGCACTATTACATTCAGTTGTGGCTAGTAGTGGCTCGGAATCTGGATACGTACCCACTGTATGGCAATAGCCCCACAATCTATTCCACAGCAGAACGTAAATGTTACTGGTGAAACGTCATTGTATTACACTCTTCCACCTACCTCTTCGGGGATTACAGGCGTGATGTTATTTATATTTGTTAAATATGTATTTTTTTAAGAAGCATGACTACTGGTATCTTTTTCATCTTGTCCTATGCACTCGTTTGGAACCTCGTTGTAACCTCAAAGCAACCTGTAGTTAAAACATTGAAAGTTCGCTCGCCAATTTCTCTGAATTTCGATTCGAAATTGTTAGTTCAACATTACCTACACACAAATGAATTTACAATCGCTTCAAGTGTAGAAAAGCTTTTCAAGTGAAAGCAAGCGTCTGGGTATTATATTAGCGTCACGGAAACTGCCTCTTTCATCAGCGACAGGGAGGGAGGCTTTCTCGGAGAAATGTCAATGTTTGCGTTAGTTTTGCTTCAGTGATTCTATTCAATTGGCCTCGACGGTAAAAGTTAAACACTGCTTAATTTTAACGTTGAAAGAATATTTGGTAAGTGAGGTTGTTCGTGACTATACAAAAATCTTTTCTATGAAGTGTAGAATCATCAGACTATGATTACTTATTTTACGACTGTTGCTATTTTTGTATTTCCTGATAAAGTGATTTCAACCCAAACCTTGTGTAATCAAAAGTGTAATTATTTGTCTTAGTGTGGTTTTTATTAAAAAATAGACTACGGGCGAGTTTTGTAACGAAGCCTAACTTTATTTAACTGAAATCTCCTTACACTCGAAAATAAATACTTTTATAATATGATAGCAGCCATTGTCGATCTAATGAATGTTAAATTTTCGTGACACATAAAATTGGTATAGTTAAAAATAAACTCGTTTCTGTCATCGCTGGGAGTTGGCCACAATTTCTTCAATGGACATGTAAATTTTTTCCCCACGGTCACAGAAAATATCGTCGTAAGCGCAGGGGCAAAGTACGCGATCGTTATATAATGTGGATATTTCGGGAGAAAAGGCAATCGTAAATCATCCTCGTGTTTATTGCTAACGCCGCGCCTCTGCGCCGTGCGTCAGCGGCACTGTTATCTGCGGATTTCATATATGTAGATGTACCTTTTTGAACCGTCAGCCTTACGTATAATATATTTAATGGTTTTGGGAGAAATATTTAAGTTCTACGAGAACGTTTTTCAAGAATGTACAAAACAGGCAAGGACAGAGAAATGTCTTCTTGATAGTGTATGCCATTGTCATATTGTAGAATGGTTATTATATATAAAGTATACTATATGGTTACATACAAGCAGATGCAATGGCAAGGACGCAGTCATGGCTAATTAGACACAGATTGTCAGGTTGGCGACTATTAAGTTTTTATTATAAATTGAATTGGTTCGGGGGTCACAGGCTTGATGTTACGTTTACACATATGAAATTTCCTCGACAAATTTAACGTGAAGAGTGACAATCGACTGAAAAGTCACTGTAGCGGAGCGTCGCGCTGTTGGTAGGGAGTCGGCCATCTTGAATGGAGACATTGTAGGCACAACATATATGTATGTAGGTAGGTATATATATTGCATCAATGATACTTATGATCATTTCTAGCCTTATTTCACTGGTAATCATTGCAACGGAATTAACTATGTTTTAATTGCTAGAAGTGGTATTGTTGATAAAGAATTATCTTCAACGTCAACAAAAAAAACCCTTTATAAGTCTCCGCACAGCAATATATTTAAGACCCAAACTTTTACATCGTTTGTAATGCCGACGAAACCAAGATATAATATTACACCTTCAATATAATCCCATTTGTATGATAATTTTTTTTTCTTGTTTTCTACGGAATTTCTACGGAAAATATTTTAAAATTGAACTTATAATAGTAAGATCTCGACGGCTACGACACAGCTACTTTAATCCTTCATTTATCCATCCAATGAGGTGATATTCATACGCCTTGGTTCATACTGAAAATAAATATACACAGTAATAATTATTAAGCATCGCAAAGATAATATCAATATCGCAAAGATCATATAGAGAAAACGTTCAAAAACAGTAAGTACGGAGCGGAAGGTGAATTACATTTTTTGAATATTATGATATATTTATTACATTGAATTTCATAAAGCATCGCTTGAATAGAATATGTTTCCTCCGATTAAGGGCAAGTGGAGCAAAATGTGTATTATATTTGTCATGTCCAACTATGCTGTTTCAAGGAGTTCTTCATAACATCCTAAATAGCTTCTTTTATAGCTAGCCATGCAACTTAAAACGTAAATGTTCCTGATCCATAGTTACCTTCGGTGGCCCGTCAACCTGATGTGTCGTTCGATTGTGGAAAATAAAAAATATATGTATTAACGAACCCCCTGGTTTCTTCGCGTCTTGCGTATGTGTTGCGGCATCTTGTGTTACGCCTGGCGCGTCCGTAGGTGCAGCGGGTAAATAACCCCTGGATATAAAAAAAATGCTTTCATCCATTTTATAAACCATACAGGCAAGTGTAATAAAAAATAAATAACACAAAGTATTTTGTGTGACGAAGGGTTTGTAAGTGATTTTTGGTGAAACCCTGATGCAGTTGTTGATATCAAGCGATCCGTAAATTTGTCAACTCTAGGCACGTTCGGCTTTTGTAAGTTGCAGGCGGGAGTGGTAAAATTTCTTCTGTAATTTCGTGCTCCAGATGTAATGCTAAAAAGTTAGTTTCGCTGGCAATCATTACGTAAGAACTTGTAAGGATACGTCGAAGGCTAGGCGCTAAAAAGGGCGGCCTGCTAACATAGACGGTTCAGCCGCTAATCTCTTTCCATAAAGAGATACTTCAACGAAAACGAAAAAAATACATGAATCCTTTAATTGGCTTTGAACTTGACTCATAAGGAGACACGTTAGCGTGGAGACTGAAACTAGCGTAACACATGTAAGTGAATTATCACCTCCAAGACCTTGACGGCTGCGGACGATCCCGCGAACAGACGAACAAACACGTGCTAATTGTGATGTGTTCCGAACAGAACAAATACTAAATCGCTGGAGGCGTGTTGAATCGATATAATCGATGCGGCTGTTGCAAATTCGTACATAACAATGCAAATATAAGGTGCATAATCCGTTTAGTTGAGAAAACCTTCATCATTTTCACTGACAGCATTACTACGGTGTATCTTGATAAGCTACAAGTTGTAAATACAACCCTAATCCAAATGTATAAAGATTAAATCTCCTAATCTTCTTATTGGACCATATGGCTGTTGTTTTCTTAGCACGATTCGACCATAAACTGTTCCTATCGGACATCGAGAATGTATTTGTACTGGCCTTACTACAGTATTGTGCATTTTGTTGTTTTAAACATCATAACCATTGTATACACAGATGCGTGGAAGGAAATGAAACAAATAATTCATGTGAATTATTAGGTATGCACGTATCGTATGATGGGTGCATGTAATAATTTTCAGTGAAATTTTTAGAATTAAATGGAACAATTATTAAATATATCTCAATAAGAATGATTATGGTCTAAATAAAAAAGCTATAGTATTCATACAGGGCTTTAACTCTTCTAATTTTCAGAAGAGTGCCGTGTTAAGCAGTGAAACGATGAATATTGAAGATGATTAAATATTGTTCCTTAATTTTAATTGTGATCTTATCGTAAACTGTGAATTGTTTCAAATAAGAAACAAACCTTATATGAAGACTGTTGAAAGTGACATTGTGAAACATTAATATTTATATCGACTTTTCGTTGCATATTTTCCAAGTTCGTTTGTAACCTAATGTAAACCAATATATACAGGAGGTACATGAGTAGTTCCAGAAACCATTTAATTAAATTTGTCATTAAAAACAAAGTTATAATATAAAAGGAATATTATAAATTTTTATCAAATTATAAACACGTAAACATCCAACAATGATCCATAGATAACTGTAAAATTGTAAAACTATTCAAAATCTTCCAATGGTTCCGTTGGTGCATTATCGGGAACTTCTTCAACCAAGGAACCTGTTTCAGATA
>DWTO01006330.1:0-10098 GCA_018244755.1 Jemadia pseudognetus | reverse complement strand
CATAGACCACAGAACGAGATGTGTTATTAGCAGTAAGCGCAGGGATGTAAAAAAAAGCGTTAGACAACCAGTAAACGTTGAGTTACCGCTACAAGGATATTTCGCTCGCTCCACGCAACCTGAATGAGTGTGAGCGGAGTGCGCGTGGCATGGGCTACCGGTCGGCGCGGAGAGCGCTGCGGAGGCCGCACCCCTGCAGCAGCCCGCCGCCCGCCAATGTCGCGGTCCGCACCACTTGTAAATCATTCCACGGGTGTTCCAAATAAAATTAAGTAACATAATATGGTACACTACCGAAAAAGGGGTTTTATTAAATTTATTATTACTCAATTTTGGGCGGGAAAATCTTTGAAATCTTATTGAAATGTGAAAGCCTGAGCGCTTTCGCATATATTTCTTGACAGACACCTGTATTGTTGTGTGACAATATGAAGCACCCGTAATTAAACATTTACGATATAAGGTCACGTCTACAACTCGGTATTAGTGTTCCGTGCAACACGTGCCAGCGACCTGAGTGACATTCACGTTCAATTTGTTATTGAATACTTCTTGGAATTTTGTCGTGTCTCACCCAATAATAGGTACTTCTCTTTGGTCTCGGAAAGCCAATGACGCCATACGAAATACCTAAAAAAATGGCACCGAAAGTAAATCGACACCGCTACTCGACACCCGCTGAAAGATCAATGTTCCGACACGTATCGAATTTATCGTAACTGATATTGAAACAAACCAAATATTTATTAGGAAAATCTGACAATATAGGTTTACAACGTGATTTTAGGTTTCAGTCATAAATTGTTTACAATTGAAACAAATTGTGGCGTTAGTCGACCACGACTCCGTACATACATCCATCAAGCATGCGACTGGCCCGTTGTTGGTCGGGTGGATGCAAGCGCAACTGTCCATTGAGAGGTTCCCGGTTACAAATCCTGGGGCGGGAACAATGGGGTTTTTTATAAGTAATATTTTCTAATATAATTTCTACTCATGGTACTAGTACTACAATAATAAAACAACGAAGTTAAGTCAACAATCCATGATCGCCCACAGCTGATTACTGACCGACGCTCGCACACCGCATACTGAATTTACATTCATTTAATAACTATCACATTTCCAAAGTTAGTCATGTCGTACCGCCACAGAAACATCGGCGGGGCGTAATTTATAACAATCAATAATAAGTTGACAGTCATATTGTAAAAAAAAATTGGCATACAACAGAAATTATCACAGACGCGTCCTTGTATAGAAAGTAAGAGGAGCCGCAGCATCCCATCCAATCATGGCATTGTTCATCGTGAACAACATATGTAAATGGACGCCAATAAAAACTATCGCCTTCCTACCGGTCGGGCAGCTTGTTGTCCATAAAGTCGTTAATGGACTGTTAGATGCTAATTTTTTTATGAATATGTTATTGTTGGTCACTGTATGGTTCAACATAAATTAATGAGCAATAAAATAATTTGTACCGTAAAAATGTTGCTCAACAACCGTAAACAAAACACTTTGAAATTTACATAATCTTCTGTTATAACAACAGGTTCCTCAGCCAACTGTGGCTGACGCAGGTCGATAAACCAATTAAGACATTATAAATAAGTATATAAAATATCGATATTGTCTGTACTTGTGTCGTGCATAACGGATCGCGCTTCGTTTTTTTTTTAATTTATTAAGTGTTGATAAAATTCTATGAATATTTTAAGAAATTTATGCGATTTAAAAGAGCAATATGTCATCGGATCAGCTAAAGTTTTCTACTTTCTTATTTCACATTGATTAAATTAATATGCTTTTATATAAAAACATCAGAAACTTAATGTGAACTTAATATGAGTCTGATTGTGAAAAGAATAATCTAAATTTAAATCCAACGATATGTTCTGCATGAATGAACCTAACAGAAAAGTTGTTTTGTTGCAATTAAACATACATAATTTTCTTCGGTCCTTCAGACTGGTTATAGCTTAGCCGAATGCTATACATGAGGCCGGCTAATTCGAAGTACCTACAGGTATATTATATACTTATAGCTCTTTTAAAATAGTATAAGTACATATAAGTATGTAAATATTTCAATAAAGTCCACTGTTACCTACATTTCAATTATTTTGTGACGGCGCTCGAGCATCTTCTTGCCATAAAATATTAGAAACGTACTAATATATTTTATCGAAATGTAATATTTTAAATGCGATCAAAATTTCCTTTTCTCTCAGAGCCGGTGTTGTCTGTGACCTTGTCCCGTGTTGTACCTCGGAAGGTAGCTTGTACCCGTATAGTTCATGTATTGGAATATTATATTAATACTTTGAAGGAATTATGTGACGGCGAGTCGGGTACCGTTGTAGAGTATCTGCTACACGATATGCGGCGAATCAGCAGAACAATTAGTTACACAACATTCGGTTCTGGTAATTACATAAGTTGTGTAATTGCTTGCGAAACCTTGGCCCCAGCCCGCACGCCATTCTCTCACTCAACAAATATTGTTAAAACAATACTCTGACTTAATACACAGAAAATTTAAAATGATCAGACAATAATACATACAACTATATACCTAATTATACATCATAGTTTACTAAAAACATTGACTAAACTGAGCAATATGCGTGCTTCAACTAAATTAAATACTTATTTTCTTATTATTATTTTAAACTTATTTACGCGTAGGTAAGTAAGATGTCATTCAACAAAAGTTCAGTAACATACATTCAGTACAAGTACCGTACGTTGTGTTTGTCATATTTTAAAAACAGATTTTTGATGAGAACCATAAGCATTGTTGTGAAACTCTTATTTATCAGGCTGTCTCGCGACTGGACACAGCCTCCCCTAGGGGGTCTTTACTCTTACTTCTCACGCTAAGCATGCGGGTCAGGGATTAATAATTTCGTAGTTTAAGAGTTAAAGTTATTTGTCTGCAAAGTGTGTAGCCTTAAGAGTTGTAATGTAAGCCTATGTTATAAAACGATTACTCGTTTTATACGATCTACACATTTTTAAAACAATAACTAGCAGAGATTATATTTAGCATTCTATACTAAACGTTAGTTAGCCTGTAATATAAGGCACGGTAGACAATTTGATTGGCAGTAATAGCTTCGACAATGGGTTGCAGTGGTCGAGGCCAGGCAGGCAGTGGTCGAAGGCAGCATGAACAGCTATTAGCGACGGGGCTGTACCTAACAATGACGTTATTTGAAATACACGCTCTGCGCGCAATTACTGTACTTCACGATTCGTTCAATAATTCCTGCCGCAGATGAATATATAAGTATATGAAGACTTTCTTAGACGATATGTATACATACTGTACATACGATTCGTAACGTAACAAAAAATTGAATAGTGAAGTAGTCATTGAAATGAAGTGATCGCTAATATATATAGAATGTAAGAAAAGAAATATCCGCGTCGGGACAGAGAAATAATACATTGGCCGACACCGTGCCGGAATACAGGATGTTGTAAGGGGCGAGTAGACTAGACTAGATAGAGTAGACTAAATAGAATAGACTAAATGTTCTGGTCGCCGACGGGCAGCGGCGTAGGCAGTGCGAGGAGACGGTCTGCGATCCCCAGCCCGTAAACCCATCGTGGGGAGTGTAGGCAAAAAACCCTTAGAGGAGACCTACGATACAATGGACCTAGCCTGATAATGACGGTTATGATAGAGAGAAGAAATGCCGAGCCTCGACTGCTCACATCGTCCTCATTAGGTGTAGCCGTCATATAAACTATTGTAGGTAACTTGTAATTGGAATTTTTATATTGCAAATTGTAGAGCCAAAATATTGTTTAACAATGTTTGAGTTAGGATATTATTTTTCTATGGTTGCAAATATTTTCTATGTGAAACTGATAAATAAAGAACTCTTTGGCACCTGCGATGCGCCTGGAGTATTCTCCACCACGTAGCCTCGGTGCGATTCGAAGGACGTCCGTGGGGGTCAGTGGGGGTCATCGAACGGGTCAGTGCGCAGCCAGAGTCTTGAATGTTATTAAACACGCCTTTAAGGCAGTTGAAGCTTCAATAAGACTTAACAATTCTTACTTGACCACTCCAACGGAATTAGACTGCTTAACGTGCTCTGTGAAGCACAGGTCCGCTCATGGGGCTGTTACCCATTTGAGTGCCGCCAGCTTCTGACTTTGCATTCGCAACCTCCTTAAACCTATCCTATCCTGTTCAAAACAAAGTATACATGCATGTACTATCTCGAGGTTAAATCATTAACTTGACGAATAACCGTACGATGAGTGGGTGCTTAGATGTAGCCTGCGACGTCTTTAGCGCGCCGACCCGTCGCGTTAATCATCGCCCGCGTGCACGTTGCACAAACCTTCGCCCATCGCTAAACTTGCGTGAATCACTCGCCTTGCGCTTCCCAAGCTGTTTCGTAATTATTATCCTAACTCTGCGGAGGTTTTTAGAATATTAACATCATACATTTATATTGAAGACAATTAATGTAAGGTTTAAAAACAGAAATAGATTGCATCGTGAAGGTAAAAGCTGACTGGCTATTTTAAAAGAAACATTCGGAGGGATAAATTATATCCGCGCCGCAAGCTCAGTGACGCGAGGTGTCGAGCGAGGCGGAGTATTGAACGCGTCATGCTGACGAGCGCCTGAGATGGATGGCCCGCCGCCTGCCTCCACATGCCGTAATTATACCTGAGACGGCTTAGCTCTACACTAAAAGCTCGTCTATATATTACAGAATAGTATATCCATTTAAGGCTTTTCACTGCAAGCAATCTCTGTCATACTTCTATGATGACTGTTTAAGACTGTCCCGTTAGTGCAGTGTTATTGGATTCTGTACCCACTCATGACGAGTACCATTTGTGCGACAGGCACAAGTGATTGTTCTGTTTGGGTGTGTAAATGTATCAGTAAGGTATATTTATATGACAATGTATACTGTCTAGTTTATCAACCGTGTAATTATCGTGTGACAAGCTCGACCGACCTTGGTTCCTGATGGCCTCGTGCAGAGATGTCCCAAGATATTTATTATCAATACAACAGCAGTAGGTACATGTAATAGTCGTAGTAACATGTACCTCTTCAACGTACGGTTGGACGTTTATTAATTTGTGTCAGGAAATATTTCCTGAATATTGAAAAATACATCAAGTCGGTAAGGATAGAGATGGTAGGCACTCGTAGGTTAGAAGAGGCTATAAAACAATATTGACTTATTTGTTTATTACAACTTTAACTTTACATTTATAGTCACACTTCAATATATCTTGAGTACCTACTAAAAAACAAATTTGCACTAACGGCAAAATATACATATAAATGTCTCAATTTGTTACTGTAACATCTTGCTAATCGGGAATCGAACCGGAATATCGCACGATGTAAAGTGACAAACCGATATCCACAGTAGCTTCGCTTAGCCCATTACAGTAGGCCGGATCGCCAGCTTTAATAGTCGGCAGATGACGCTAAGAAAGCTCATATCTTATCCGGCCGGATGGCATAATGGCGCGTGAAACGAAACTGTATAACATAATTACAGCGCGGCGGCCGGTGGCGGCCGGCGGCGGCCGGCGGCGGCTCGCGGTCTACACCCGAGCGCTGGTCTGCACCTCGCACTCACTGACGCTGCCATTTGGTGTTCACAAGCAAGCCTATTGTTGTTCTTCTGCCCGTTATTATGTGATAATGCATTTTATGCGCAACGTGTGTGTTCCGGGAGGTGTGCGTGCTACTTTGCCGCTATCTCCAAATGTACGGCGATAATAAACAGATGCCGTGGCACTCTCTTTATTATGATTAGGTAACCTGTAATTGTCATCCGGAACGAACTATATATTGTTGTGTTATTTAGCAATAAAATGTCGTAAGCGCTGACATACAACAGCAGGTAAATTTCTTTCGATTTAATAACCACCGAGATATTTAATGTTTGTTCGTTAATTTGTATTTCGTATTTTGAAATTCTTTGAAGCCGCTCAACGGTCGCGAGCGATCACGTACACGTGGAACAGGTCGCAGCAATAATGTGACAAGTTCCGACGTCACGACAAGACGCCCAAAGAACCCATAAAGTCACGGCCAAACCGCACTTTCCGTTCAAACAACGAGATCACACGCACGTGAGCACCGCAGCGGCAGAGATTAAAGGCGCACTTGTATTTCTTTCTATACCTACAGTTTAAGTGTGCACAGCCACGGCCGCGGGCTCACGTGTAAAAATGAAAGTCAGGAACGAAATGCAATAATGTGCGCGCGTGTGTCTCGAGAGTGACGAACGTACAAGAAGCACGTGAGCGCTTTGGGGACAGAGAGTGCATTTGGAACCTGATGCTGTTTGCGGACCTCGTGGAGAACTTGATGTGTTCGCAGCATAATAACAACAATGAAATAACTGGATCCTTAACACTTATTAAACCATTTTCGTTCATTAACGGTAGTTTTTGTAATATCGATTGAACCTAATTATTCTGAACTATAAATCATGACCTCAGGTAAACTGGCTTATCGAAAATGTCATAACAAATTCAAAAATATTTGACGTAATCCACTCTTGGATGATCGTAGGAGCAGCGAATAATCATGGACTTTGAATGTGTATGCTGAGGCGTCGGCATATTTATTATCAATGTACTGCTACCCCCCCCCCCCTCATTAGAAACGTCCTCCATAAATCATAATGGCAACATTTAATGAAAATGTCGTAATCTCGTGAGTACCGAGACCATCGAAGTTTGCGTCACACTCGTAAATCACATCCCATGTCGGGAGCGCCATGTTTTGCTGTAAATAAATGCATTATTAATATCATTCAGCTGTCTGCTAGTGATTTATTAGTTTGTGGATCCGATGTCGATTAATGCCGAGTGTAAGTAATCGACTATAATAACGTAAAACTGTGGAGCAGCTCTCTACACAACGATGCGTCAGGTCTGCAAGTCTGCATATCAAGCTACATTCGGAATGGACGATAGAGCATAGGAAACTTCGCTCCCGACGAAGGTCCTTCGACCGCAGTCATGTTTCATTACTTAATTGTTCATTATAATTTGGTGACAGTTGGTTGAAATTTTTTAAATTTATTTTGTAATAAGTATTACGTGCTGCTTTTGCACTTTTTTGTTCTTTCCATTTTGTCATCACCTACGACCTTAATGACACTTATTTGTTCTTTTTATTACTTACTAGCTGACCCGGCGAACTTCATATCGCCTAACAATCAATGAAAAAAGTAAAGTCAATGAAAAATCATAAAAAGTCCAGAATGGATAATTTCTGCCCCAAAAGAATGTAAAATGTACGTTCGCGTGATTCTCTGGCTGGTGGTGTACGCTATTGAAATACTTCGTTTTTATATTATTTTCTGTTTCTATATTATCATAGTTCCCGATGCATGGCAATAGGCTCACCACCTATTCCATAGTGGGTTGTAAACGTAATTGGTAAAACGTGAGAGTGTACCACGCTTCTCTGAAAACCTCTCCGGGGATTACAGGCGTGAAGTTACGTTTTCTCTTTCTATACTATCATATTTGACGATCAATAAACATGTCAATCATTTGTCCATATCTTACATTTTAATTTTTAGAATATTCATATATTTTATCTATGCATATAATTATGTCTATATCATAATATTATATATCGTAATACATATTTTATCCATCAACATTAATATTAATAAATAATTAATTATTATTTGTTATTGATATTTTCTCTTATTTCATCGAGTTTGATGACAACAGCCCGGTCAACTATCATTGTCATTGGCTTCCAGCAGGTGGCGCGGTTTGTTAAGATTGTTCAACAGTAATCGTTATATCTTCCGTTCCTGTGGGATTTGTGGGATTAAAACTATCCTATGTTTTTTCTCGGGTTTCAAACTATCTGTGTATAAAATTTCATCCAAATCGGTTTCGTGGTTTAGGCCCGAAGAAGAGACATCAGAACAGACAGACAGAGTTACTTTCGCATTTATAATGTTAGTAAGAACTTATTAATTTGGGATTCAACAATTAGGTTTTCTTTGTAAAGAACATTTAAAATATGCGTTGCCTTGTTTTTTGTTATGTATTCAATATAATTTGTTTTAGATTATACTTATTAATTTTTAAATTATTTCTTGTCATCCATTGCATGGCTAAGTCAATAGTATTATTTATTTCGCATACGAATTTAGGTAGGTATGTCAGTATTTTTATCACATGTCAATATAATAGAAATATCATCGGCAAATACAATTGTTTTATACTTGTCACTTCTATGAGGTTATTAATATGCAGCCGAAATAAGAACGGTCCTAAGACGCTGCCCTGTGGTACCCCGCTTGCAATTTGTCTTAAGTTCCATTTGCAGCTAAGAAAGATATGATGTTGATTGATTGGAATATATTATTGTCGATTTTCAAGGTAACTCTGGATCCACTGTAGAGTTTGTCACTAATACCCAATTTTATCTATTTTCCTCAAGAGTATGCCGTGCGAAACAAAGTCGAATGCTTTTGTCATATGTAAAAATAATACTACAACCCTTTTCCTTTCATTTAAATTCATAATGATGTCATTTATTAGACGAAACCCCGCTGACGTTGTTGATTTGCCATTTTGGAATCCGTATTGTTCTTTTTTAACTATATTAAATTTGGTCAAATAAGTTAAAAGTTTATTGTTACGAGATACGCTTATCTTCTCGTCCACCTAGCACCCTCTCACACGTATTTGTTATGTTGTTATATGAACATGCACTTTTTTCCAGACTTATCATTACACTAACAAAATTAATGTACGAGGTCGGTAAAAGAGACGAGTACTGTTAAGTATGGGCTATATCCATCACGCCTACCTTCCCAGATACTAATTAATGTGCCTTTTGAAATATCAACTAATTAATAATCTCGAAGCTACATTTTGCTAGAACTACTAGAAACTAAGACTACTGCTAAGAAACTAGAACTAAGAAACTAGAGATAGTTGGATTAACAAGATCTCCTTAGAACTGTTGGCCCACTGCCTAAGCAATGAGAAGGGATGAGTAGAAGCGAACACTTTCGGAATGAGGAAACGATGGCTATTCT
This sequence comes from Jemadia pseudognetus, assembly GCA_018244755.1. NCBI lineage: Eukaryota > Metazoa > Arthropoda > Insecta > Lepidoptera > Hesperiidae > Jemadia > Jemadia pseudognetus. The sequence continues at coordinate 1,012 of DWTO01006330.1, read as the reverse complement.
GCATATTATCAAAGATGCAACATAGTTCTTGATCAAGATAAACGATTTTTATCAACGACACAGAGGGAAATTTTTCAGTCGAAAAAGTTATAATGGAGGGTTTTTTTTAATAAATTTAGCTTGGTCAATGGGCAAATGACCTCGTAACGATCAGTGGTCGCCCTCGTTTAGGGACATGCGTAACACCAGATCAGTTCCTCATGCGTTGCCAGCTTTGAAGGACTCTTTTCGTTCCTTTCTTTAAGGGTTTAAGGGTCCCATATGATATCGTAAACTCCATGATCATCAGCCACCGCAGGATACAGGCCACATCTGACGGTTAGTCAGTGTCGCGTTCAGTCACTTCTTACGACATCCTGGTATCCCGGCATAGGTTCAGGGATGTATTCTTTTTGTGCTTCGACACAGACAATATAAATGAATTTACGGTTGCACGTCTGAATACTGATTCCCAAATCATAAAGTATGCCAGGTGTACGCCAATAGGCTCACATAGCTCAATATTCCATAGTGGGATGTAAAGGTATTTGATGAAACGTGAGTGTGTATTACTCTTCTGTGCCTACCTCTTCAGGAGATTACAGGCGTTATGTTCCGTTTTTTATAAAGAAATAGTTTTGTGTCCTAGATTACTAGTTTTTACATTTTTGTTGTCATGTAAGTTCTGTGATTGTTCCTAATGATACAGATGCTTTTCTGCTCAATATGCTATTCAATTAATTTGATTTAATAAATATTAAGATAAACGCAGAATGATAGCTTGCGGCTGCACATTTATTAACAACATCTCTGCCGCAGAACCGCGGCTGTTACCGGGGGAACTGTCTAATAGAAACTTACAATAAACATTACAATTATTACAATAAACGTAACTTCACGCCTGTAATCCTCGAAGAGGTAGGCAAAGGAATGCAGAGCAGTCCCACGTGTCACCAGTTACGTTTACGTCCCATTATGGAATAGGTGGTGAGCCTATTGCCATGCATCGGGCACATATCCAGACTTCGAACCA
>DWTO01006329.1:0-10100 GCA_018244755.1 Jemadia pseudognetus | reverse complement strand
CCCGACCCGGGAATCGAACCTAGGACCTCTTGATCGTCAGTCGCACTTACAACCAACACGACCAACGAGGCAGTCAATAAGGCAGTCATAAATTAATAATATAATAAATGTGCGAGAACGCCTGTATTCTCCGAAGAGGTAAGCAGAGTGTAGTACACACCCACGTGTCACCTGTTAAGTTTACGCATGCAATAAAAAAAATATTAATATTTTATTTTCATTAATAGTAAACATATATGTATTAATATACAATTATATGTATAAATTAATACAGACAATAAAGGAAGAAGTAACATTGAAATAGCGACATCTTATTCGAAATAACAAAAGCGTCGCGGCGGCAGTGGAACAACGAAAACCTCGCTTAGCGACGACGGTTTAATGTGTTTTTTGTGTGAAGATTTACGATTTCCGCGTCTTAAGTTCGAATAAAACAGTCAAGTACAGGTAAGTAGATACAGGTGGATAAAATAAAACAGATCGCAACAGAAACCGAAATTATAAAATCATGGAACAAAAAAATGGTTTTGATTATGTAAAATACGTAAGTTTCCTGTATTCGCAGTAATTAAATACAGCATAAGACCACTAATATATGCATGTATTATATTCTGCGTTGAAATTTACAGGTCGGATTGTACTTTTTAATAGCTCTATTATACTTTTTTTTTAATTTAACCGTATAAAGGTATGTATTTAATATGCAAATGACTTTTTTAGTTACACTAAGAATCTGTGTTATAAAATTTCATTCACGTGGAACGGCTTTTTTTATATAAAAAAAACGTAACATCTCAACCGCAATCCCCGTAGCCAGAGGAGAGCAGTACCTTCCCACGTTCCACCAGTTACGTTTACGTCCCACTATGGAATACGTAGTTAGCCTATTGCAATACACCGGGCAAACTTCCATACACATATCAAATATATTTATGCGGTCACGTTTTAGTGACACCTTCGCTTTAAACATACTCTTATACAATGTCTGTCTTGTGATTCGTGATTTATTATCAATTTATTATTATTAATAATAGGTGCTACAGATATATATGATGTAGATGTATGCTCTGTTCCCACCCCGCAATGAACCTGGCGTGAAAATATGTGTACATGTTAGTATACGCCATAGTTCGCGAATACAAAAGCACAAATCGAAATTTTGTAAAGCGGGAATAGGGAGCTAAAAGATCTATCGGAGATATAAGATAGAGATATCGGCTAGACATACACAATTTTCTAACTAATGAACTAACACCATCTGAGATAATGGTCGGACTCATTGCGTTCGAACAGATTATGTATGGTCAACAACAAATTAAAAACTGCTTTATTAAATTGCACGTAAACAAGTAGATGACGCAAAGATCTCTGCGTAGTACCACAGTAAGTGTAACTTTCCCACTGACTAAGTATCTCACGGGAAGTGTAACGTCGAAAGCCGAGTGAGAATCTTCACGCGAATTGTTGAAATGTTTGGAGTCGTGCTCGCGGGCTGCTGGCGGGTGCTCAGGCGAGTCGAGCTCGTGCTGTCGAGGTCAAGATCCGACCGCAAACAGCTTATAACTATTTTTTTTTGGAGATGAACATTATGAACTCGCCAATAAATACCAATTTTTGGACAAACGTAATAATATTTTGAGACTACTTTGTAAGGGCAAAGTCAGATACGGTGATCAGACAGATTATAACCTACATGTATACATTTGCAAATACATACTGTAGGGTTGATGTACATGGTTGTGTGCACACAGACACAACAAGATATTCATGCTTATCACACAAACACTTGTCCTAAATGGGAATCGAACCCACAACCGCCTGCTCAGCAATCAGGTTCACTAAGAACTGAATTTATTTATTAAAAAACACGTTATTACATCATTCGATCATCACCTTAATACACTTCTTGATTTTGATCACTAACATTATAATCAAACTATGAATCTAATAATTAGCAGTGGAGTTCCTGAAATACTGAAAATAAGTTCTGAACTACTGCATCCAAACATAACTTGTGGAGCCAACCAAATAAATATCCACAGAAACAATAAAACTGAACGCATATAAATGTTTTTAACTAATATATGCAAAAAAACTTACAAAAAATATCTTACAAAAATAACAAAAAATATTTATTTATTGTACAAACATCATTCTTTATCTCTCTTATATTTCATTATCTAAAGCTTCTAAAATACTACACACGTACGTACTACAGCGATCAATTCTAAATACACTCACAAGAAATTTTAACAGAGTAATGGCACTCTTGCCACAATCAAAAATTGGCACTGAATTGGCGGTACACACGGGTCAAGGTGGAGGCATGAACACCGATGACTATTACTACGGACGCAGTGCATTCTGTGCCTAGGTCAAACTCTCCAAGCATCACCTCGACCAGGCGACGTCCCACAAAATATGCGACAATAAAGGAACCAGCGTAGTACTATAATGCTGTTTCTATTGTGTACCACAAGATTATTAAAACGTTATATAAGAAACTGTGGACACTCCACATCTTATTTATTTAAAGTTATGATTTTATTACTCCTCTCACACTACTTGCTCCCAAGCAATGTAGTTTGATTAAAAAATATTGTAAAGCAATTAAAAATAATATTGTAATATTTGGTTATCACTGTCTATATTTACTACAAAATATTACACTTGCAAAAAATAATATATGTGTATGAAAAATTGTAATTACATAATATACCTACATATGTATATATCAAATAAAGTAAAATTGAACACTGACACCTGAAAGTTTTCTGTGATGTCAAAATAAATACCATAAATACAAATCCAAAAACAAGTAATGGCACACGTAGTGCCTAAACAAGTAACTAAAGTCATTAATGACATGTCTGTCGTCTCCGGGAATCGAAGTTAAGAGCATCGTGCGAAAAATAGACATTTAGGATGTCAGTTTTTCAGTCGCCAATGTATCGTCTATCTATGTAGTTTTATTAATAACAATAGTATTTCATTTATCAAACACTAGATGATTTAATGAAGCACCGGTTTAACTCAAGCATGTTTTTTCGGAATACCAAGCATGTGATTCAGAAAATGTCAAACAGGTATTCTACCAAAGGCAAGTATAAAAATCCAACACAACCTTCGATCGGATTACTTAGTGCTTATTTAGATTTAAAAGTGAACGGATATCAGAAGTTCCAGTTTTGAACAATTCGCATACAATGGCGGCCCCACTTGCCGCCGATTCGCAATTAATAAACGCTTTGACCCACAATCGGTACGGGTGTGCGTTTGAAAATGTCGACTCATTCATTCTATCCGCTATTAATTAATTTCAAATGCGAACGAGCTTTTACATTCTCCGATTTTGGACATGATAGATATATGTACGTGAACGTTTCATAACTACGCCATGTCACTTTCTTTTTATTATTGCGACGACTCAATGTCACTGTCACGAGTTCATTTTCATCGAACGCTGATATGAACATTTTAAAACAAATAATTAATACTGATAGTCTACTAAGTACATGTCGAAACATTACGTCATGTGACAGTATTAAAGATCTTATTCGAACAATTTGGACACCTATAAAATATCGGAAGTAAAACGTTTACTAATTAAACAACACCAAGGGTATCATGAGTTTGATTAGGTTATTAGAAACGCTAATGTTTGTACTCATAGCTCACCATCAATAGTAATAGAACTGAATAACTTACCATAAATCAAGGTACAGACGGGAGAAGTGCAATGCGAATCAGTACTCCGGTGGTAACACGAACACAAAACCACTTTTTGTCTCGCTTTCAATCAAACGTATCAGTATGGAAACATATTAGAATTATCACTTTCCACTAAGACATGCTGCTCTTTTCACTGCACAAATAAACATAAAACTCCTCAATGCACCACACGGGAAGCTTACGCACGTTTCCTCACAGTTATCTTTTAATACTCCAGCGTAACAGTATGGAGCAATATCACCTTCGAATTCGCAATGCGAAATTTAGCCGGTGGCAGGAGGCACTAGTGCTGTTTAAAAGCGACAGTGGAACCGACTTTACCGGTCGAAAACGTTCCAAATTCGAATCGGCGATTCGAATTTCGATTAAAACAGCGCGCGGTTTTTACAAGCGAGTGAGCTGCGCGGGCAGCGCCAGCAAACTGAGGCGCCGCGTTGCGCGACCACGCGACGCATCTAAACGAAACGATGTGGACTTCAAACTTATACACCGCTAACTTCGAGTCGACACACTCGCTCACAGCGCGGGAACACCGCGAAGTTCTTTTTAATCGGTAGGATAAGCTAAGTTGCGAATAAACTCGAACACTACATACATGGACATATTGCCCGGACAAGGCTTTCAAGACATTGCATTCATACATACGTGCGAACGATTACGTAGTACGTAACTTTAATCAAGTTATCTGATGTGTGTGATATTTACTACCGCAAATAAAACGAAATAAACCATATAGACATTAACCATAAAAGCTTTGTTGGTAACCCTTCAGTCTGGTCCGTCCACTGAGCATCGTTGTGCTATAGTACCTACATCCTGAACGGTATGTTTCATTAATGAGACAACCAAAATGAACAACAAAAATTATTACAACAAAATCGTTCCAAAAATTTCGTTCAAAAAAATCAGTATTACCTAATTATCAAGGTGTGTCCTTTAAAAAAATATTAAGTAGGTACTGTAAGAAAACCACACTCGGCAGTGAATTAAGTCGGACGATCAAGTAAAACAGAAATGCCTTCAACGCTTAGTAGGTAGAACGAGCATTCCTTCGCCAGCTGCTATAAGGAATTTCATCTAGCGATCTTTTACTTGGCATTGTTAGTACAAATTGGGTATCGACCATTGCAAGTTTAATTAATTCAGCAGCGTAGCACGCTACAGCGTTGACAAAGTCGTTTCGTTTTATGACTTACCAAAAGCTCCTATCCAACTTATCCTCCTTATTTCTGCGCAGTTAATCATTCGTTAATACATAAAATGTGCAAAATGACAGGAAAAATTTCTTTATTTAAATCTTATGTTGCCCTGCGTTTTTTTTAATAATTGAGTGTTTTTCAAGTTTTATATGCAATTTATTTACCGAACGAGAACATATAATCAACATCGCACACATTTTACTAAAAAGGGGACCAAAGCCGTTAATTGATTTTCTGATGGTTTATGAGCAAAAAGACAAGAATAGCGGCCATCGGCTTACCTCGGTGCACGCACAGTACTATTTAAAGAAATTGTGGATACGATCAACATGTTCACTGAAATATACTGGCCATAAAATATGAAACGTGGTAGAATAAAAAGCTGATGCCTATCCGCGACCGGTTCAAGTTGATGAAATTTGCATATGTACTTATAGATAGTAAAAAAGAATACAATATAGATTCTAATGTATTCATGCGTTTGCTGATAACTCTGAAGAACATCGGTGTACCTACCAGTGCATATTCGTAAATTATTTCAAGTCAAATAAAATGTCAAATTCATCTATTTTATATTACTTAGATGTATTATAAAAAAAGTAATCATAAAGCAAAATTTGATTATTTGTGGATGACGTAACCACCCATGCAGATGCAGGTTCAGAGACTGAAACTATTCTGAAAAGTTTGCACTCCACCTAAATTTTTGTTGTAGTCTACTATTTGATTATAACAATAAAACAATCAGCTTTTTAGATTATGCTTGGTCGCCAGGCCATTTGCTACGTCTCTTTTATCAATATTACGCATATATTAAAAATTCCATCAACCTTTTACTGGGAAAACGTAGGAGAGCCCAAGATGTATTTGCTTACAATTGTATTACATACTTTTGCATACGATTCCCACATTCAATTGCGGCGATGGTACTACAGAGGGTTTTTTTTGTAATTTATATCCACTTGACTATTTTCATTTGCGCAGCGCAACCATGCAACCGGGTTGTGGTCGCAGAACAAGTCTAATTAAGGCGTGCGCATAACGCAGACCGCACTCTAGAAACTGGATTCCTCTAGGCCCTCATATCTGTGAGAAACGAAACAAGTGTTAATATTTCAATGTTATATTTTGTTACAGCGACGATATCGGCAAATATTATTCCTGCAAGTGTGGATGGCGTTAATGTAAATTACGTTCGAGAATGTATTAAAGTACGCAAGTTAATTAAGCATATAAGTATTTAATTATAAACGATTCTGGTAAGAATCGAATTATATATCAATAATATTCAACTCTATAACTATTAAATCTTTATTGCCGGTTACAATTTCACATGTTCTGAAAACTTAAAATATGCCAAGCATAAATTTAGTGCATTTTTGTCATGTTGATAAATTAATTTATAACAAGCATGTTATTATGCCCAACGATAATCTTTCTTACTTCCCGTCGAAGATTCAGTGAACATCAATAGGGTACGAAAGATTGATATTAACAACATTTTAACTCATTTACATTTTCCAATATACCGTTGGTCATGTTTAAAGTACATACATCATATCATAGAAGCATCAAGCATCATAGAAGCAGCATTACAAAAGAATCTAAACTCTCGAAAATTTCACATTAACAACTATTGTTATAAAACAAACAATGAAAGCAACCAGGCATAAAAAATTTATAAATATCACAAATTATACTAAACAAAACGAACAGTCCATTCAAGAAACAAGATAGACAGAGAGACGCTATTAACGATACATTACAAAATGTTAGAACATTTTCACACGAACACAAGAAACTGAACTATCAGATCACATTAACGCCACCGGTTGACGGAAAGCTAATTATCCGTCACAAAATACGAGCTAAGATGGCAATTACAAGGTGCAAGGTTTATTTAGGTCACTTATATAATTATGAAAGGACAGTGACTGACGTGAGAAGATAAGTAATTACGAGTAGTGACTAGCTCAATCTGTGACCATCGAGAAACATTGAAAGTATCGCTTATTGCAACGTTCATTCAACACACGACATAAAGAGCAGAGTTGATGAACGATCATTACATAACTCTGGATGATGATGTAGAAAAGGAACAAGATGGGATCAAAGCGAGAGTCATGATCCCGTCGGTCCCCAGCGGCGACCCCTCTAGGAGCGTGTAATAAGAACGAAATGACAGGTTCTCCGTAATTACCGGCCAGAACCACGACGATGACCGTGTGCGTGTGCGTGTATGAGACAAGCTTTTATCGCGTAGCGACCGTTTCAATTGGTTTTTTCTTTTATCAGATCTATTACTCGAAATGCGAGGGTGTCGCTTGCTTACATTGAATGATGGAAACATCTAGAAATAATTTGTTTTTAATTTCCATCAAAATGAATTAAGTTTTCTAAAAGTTTCCATCTAGAAATAATTTGTTAGATTAACAAAAAATTATATTGAACCCGCTAATTCGAAGTTAGATTATTCGTCCTAAATATCATTTTAGGATTGGTGACCAAAAACTTAAGCTTGTGACTAAAAACTAAGGATAGTAAAGTAAACAGTGACGCAAGTAACACGCAATTGTAGCGAGTTATGTAATGACAATAGCTTCTTCAAATACATATAACAAATAACAACATCGTGATACTGGAAACCGTTAAACTGCTTGCGTGAGACTCGTAAGTGCTTCCGTGTAAAGAAATTGAGCTATAACACTAGGAATCGTATACATCATAATCAGCTTCGACTGCTATGTTGTAGTGAATCGTCCCGCTGTGAACAAACACGATAATAATATTAGTGATCGTGTTTTGCTCCTCTCGCTCGAATAAAACGCACATACACCTTAGGTAAATGTAAAAAATTACAAAAAAAAAATTCGCACAACCTAATCACAATGCCTTTTAACACAACAGAATTTGTTCTACAGACGTGCATCTTCTCTCTAGCTTGAGCATCATACATAACAGTAGTAGCCTCGTCGAGGGTAGTCCACGCTAGTGACGCGGACCGACAGGTCTCGTATTTGACGAACACACTGACACAGTAATCACAGTCTTTAGGTATGGGAATGCCGAGCACAGCCAACCGCACGTCCGACTAAGACATGCCATAATTCTTGCATCGATCGTCATGCATTACTGTCATATTACGTGACAGCGTATTATTAACAGTCTGGTAACAAACAGTAAACAAACAACGAAGACATTCAAAATTTAAGTTTACGACGTTTCTCTCACTATCAAATCAATAAAATTACGCATGTAACTAGGTTGTCGCAGCCGACACAATTTTATTGCCATAACGGTAAGGAATTTATTTGTCTATATAACAAAACGTATAAAGCAATAAAGAATGCTTTTTTTAGGGTGAATCGATAAAATCATATATCTAATTAAACATAGTAAGTAGGAAATTTTAAAAACCATTAAAACGACAAATGTTCTACATTCACTTGAGTGATAGTTGGTTTAAATAAAAATGTATATTTGTATATACATATTTATATTTTGTAATACAAACCCACCCAAAACGGAATAAAACGGAAACTAATGAATAATAATAATTTGATATATATCTTAGAGGTATTTCAAATTCTTTCCATAGTCCTTGACAAAATTCGCCGAGAATAAGAGAGAGAGAAAGAGAGAAGAAAATCGGTATAATTTTATAATATATACTAACGATGAAGTTAAAAATACGTACATTACATACAAGTCATGGTCAATCCACATTCAAAATACCCAGCCTTATGCATTTATTAATTACGTCTTTTTCATACACAATGTGGTAGAAGGTGACAAAAACTATTAACAACTGAACAACATCTCTCTATTGATGTTTAATGAAAAAGGGCGTAACTGTATCGTGTAGTTAATTTCAATGATGCAAAAAGAAAAAGGAAAAAGTGTTGCCAGTACGGTAACAAAAGAAGTAGCAGAAATAAAATAGATGAAAGTAACGTCTAATGAAAATTAGAACCGTACTGAGATCCATATCATATTGAGGCCGCAATTATTTCACACGACTGCTTAGATTCACAACTGAGTGGGCTGTAACAATCGTATCGTCTCTATTTTATTCCAATTGCACGGGGTCTATTGCTCCCAGAAATAAAAAACCTTTTCATTTCAATTCTAGTACCAGTCCATCAGCTGGGCTTTGTAAAAATACATGAAGGTACAAGATGCAGACTGCAAACAAGTGGACTGAGATAGCAGTCAAACGCGAGCCTGTTGCAAAATAAATAAAAAATATAAACTAAAATTGAAGTAAAAGTGGTAAAATATTATCCAATCATTTATAATAACTCAAGAACAAGAAAATAATATGTACCTATTAGGTATGATATCCTATATTACTATACCTATAAAAATTCTAGACATAAAAAAAGTATATGAAACGAATAAAATAGAATACGTACAAAGCCTACAGCTGTACAATTGTATAATAATTATATTAAACTATTTATAAATAACGTGACATTGAATTTTTGGTTGTTTTATTCGAACTGAGACACGCGCCACAGCAAATGGTAACAATTCATCTGCTTACCTTATGAAGTATGAAGTATTTCCTAATGACCTTGCGGCAGGAGGGTTAGCAAAAAACAGAAGATAACGGCAGATGTTACACTTGATCTAAATAAAGTGAACATGTCAGCTGGGACATTATGTGTATATAACTATTCTGCAATTGGCACATTCTGAAGAGGACAGTCCATTAACAACAACGAAGACAAAAATATGAGCATCTGATCCTTTTTTGCAGGCATTCCTCACCACATAAGTGGAAACACATTTTGTTACACCTTTTATTTTTTCTGCACACCATACATTAAATTCTCGATTCCATTGTACCTTACACATCAGTTTTAAAATAGCTACAGACAATTAGCGAAGCGTACACAATAAGACAAAAACTTCCGTAATTCATTGACGAGATGCCTCACATAAAAATATCCTCGTATATCCGATCAGGTTTTTCTGGACCGCATTGCTGCAAGGTTATCAACTTGGTGGCGTTTGTCTAGCTCACTGTAACCAATACCGCCATCTGTCTTTCATAAAACTATTGGCGAAGATATTACGTCAACAGTTAAAACATTATGTTGATATCCGAACTTAATAATTAGATGAGAATTTGTTAGTTACATAATTGAAAGAATCTGTCTCTAA
>DWTO01006328.1:0-10100 GCA_018244755.1 Jemadia pseudognetus | reverse complement strand
TATACATATCTTCATGCCGGATATCTCACGGGGTAGGCAGAGAGCATCGAGTGCCCAATGTTCATGGGCGGCATCATTTGTTTGTTTGTATACATAACCGGCATGCATGTATGAAGAGAGTGTTGAATACAGAAGCGCGTTAGGTCTTTAAATATCGATGTAGTCACTTTAATACTGATATACCTCAATGTACATAAACCTAGGTCTGGATAAATATATACAGGTAGCCGTTCACTGGCTCTTAGACCATTCATGTTCTACTCTACCTGTCCCGTAACAGAGCTGGCGTGATGATGTGACACAAATACATATGTTTGCTTGGTGTTAGATGACATATTATATTCAGAAGATTAATATGGACTTGCGTTAATGAATGATCGAACCTTATCTGATGCACATTAAGAGCCAAGGTCGCTGCGAGGATATCTCAGTGATACATTTTATCTCAAACACGTACCGGTTTGGATGCACTTCTGCAGTTTTAAACAGTTACATAGTTGTTAATAGACTCTTGGTACAATATCCAGCTTTATTTGACATGTAAATGGTTTCTTGCTCGCCATGATTTCTCTACGGTGAATCGGACTTGAATCTTAAATCATATCCTAACTTTAATACATAATAATATGCCAAAATCGTGAAAATAGCCTGGAGGATTCGATTTCAGTCTGCCAACCAGAGGGACAGAACTACGGATCCTACGAACCAAATTTGCTATTATTAATGCTATTCTAAATTATGTGCAGTTTTAAAAATAAACTTACCATTGTGAATATGTTATGCATATATCGCGACGCCTACACACTTAAAAGTTATCTATCATGTTTTCTGAACCTGTGAAATCTGCCAATTATAGTCTTAAATCTACTAATTGTGAAAGATAACCAGAATACAACTATCGAACAATACAATGTTTAATAAAAACATTTATTTAATGACTCATACATTAATAACAAGAATATAGCACAATATCAGAATATAAGGATATTAAAAAATCTTTTAGAGCTCAAAAAGATAGCAGAGACGAAAAAATTTTAAAAATAATAATTACAGGTTGGTTGGTTAGATTAACTTTACCGTAGGGGGCCTGAATCCTATAGGTCCCAAGTTGTTTTTCAGCCCCGTGATGTTAGGCGGAAATAATATATGGGCGTTTTGTCGCTTAAGACAGCTACTTAATCATTACATTCATAACAATATTAAAGTAAACAGAAATATAATAGATTTAATTAACAAAGTAATTGTAATGTGATTATGTAAGACGATTACTTTATTTCCAACAAATGTCGTACACGTAAATGTAATTGTATAATGAAGAAATAAAATAAAAAAAAATATTTTAAATTTCACTGCGCTGTATTATTTTGTAATCTTTAGTCCACATTCAGAAATATATCTACTGCTATTATATAAGTACTACAGTCTTCTAATTCTTATCTTCTTGTGAAATAATGTAAACATAAAACAAAAAGCAATAAAGTAATTGTTGAGTATAAAAAAATCTCTAATTAAAAATGTTAGCAGCAATCTTAAATGTCGATAAATCTTATCTACCAATGTATAAGTACTCGGAGGAGAGACGTCTCTCCTTAACACTTCAAACTGTAATTTAACAGCATCATAATGTTTTTATTGCGTAAGCAGCGATCGTACCTATCTGCTTATAGTGCTGGTTTTATTTTGTTGTAAACCAACGTTATTACCCTCTAACATTACCCTCTAAAGCAAATAATGCATAAGGTTAAGGTAAGGAAATTCAAAACTAATAATAATAAACCGGTAATAATAAACTAGTAATAATATACAAGTAACAATAAACTAGCAATAATAACCTAGTAATAATAAACTAGTAATAATAGACTAGTGATAATAAACAAGTAATAATAAACTAGCACCAATAAAGTAGTAATAATAAACTAGTAATAATAAAGTTGTAACAATAAATTAGTAATAATAAATTAGTAATAATAAATTGGTAATAATAAACTAGTAATAATAAACTAGTAATAATAAATTTGTAATAATACACTGCCTCATTGGTCGATGATCGATTGGTTGCAAGCGCGACTGCCGATTGCTAGGTCCTGGGTGCAAATACCTGATCGGATCCTATTGAATTTTTGTAACTTAAATTTTCTAGTAGACATTTCTAGTAATGGCTAGGTGTCCGGATTTTTCTCAATATATGCCAATATTCTTACTCCCATTTCATTGTGGAATATAAACGTAACCAGTAAAACGTGGGAATGTACTACATTTCTCTGGCTACGTGTTTGACGACTACGGCGTGATATTACGTAGGAGTAATACCGTGGCCTTAACCCTCTCACTGTGAGAGGAAACCGATGTTCCAACGGTGCACCGATAAAATGGTTGGATAAAAATACTCGTACATGTTAATTGTTTAGTAAATAGCAACATATTGTATAAGGAGGGATCACAAATCGCAAAAACACGCTATGCTCCGAGAATTTGGCTATGTAGATCTTGAATGGCAGAGCGGTAGCACGAGACATGGGTCGTTTAATATATGTATATGTTTAGGTATAAACTTTCTACAATTACAATAAAAACAAAATTAAATAATGCTCTTTAGCCGTAAAATCAGTTGTAATATTACCCCCATTGGCCTCCTCCCAGCGTGTGCCTTCCCGACCATCTTTAACTGGATAGGCAGTAAAGTCATCTCCTAAGAATCAGTCCCCTTTACAGTCTTCGAAAGCTTTCACGCATTCACCATAACTATTAACTAACGTGTAGGTATTAACTTGAATGACCGCTTACTGAACCTTAATCATACTCGGGACCAGGAAACTGCTATTGATAATTCGATAAAACCACGGTATTGATTCACACCAGAAAGGTTCTTTTTAAGTCGCGTAGTAGCTATAAGATAAGTTTAGGTAATACTTTTTAAAATACCTGGTGGGGGTTTCAGAAGTGTTCGAAATTGGCATCCGTATATCGAAAGAGTTATAAATATACAAGAAGCTTGTTAGATATGTAAGTATAGATATATTTGACACTTGATACACAGTCTACCTCATAAGAAACCTGACGATATTATGTAATAATAATAAAATATGTAACTACTTACAGAAAAACAAATTGACTTCATATAGTGAGCCCGTCACGATCTTTGCTTATAATTTAAAACTCTTAAAATGGTTTAAATTCGGTGAGTTGCAGCCATATTATAACAACATATCAGCTCATCTTGACCTATACAACCAATAAAACGCCCCGCGGCCCGTGCAAAGGTTACGTACATTAAAATTACGAAACTACCCTTATCTCAACAAATAACCATACATTAACAACGACTTGTTTATCTCCCCGAACAAAAATATATGTACTTGGTTTTTACTCGGAGCGCGTGTACACTTGTCACGTGTCTTAATAACACGTGTAGGAATTTATGCATTGTGGATGACAATAAACAAAACGTTACAATCATTGTTGTCTACCAATTATTTATGCTAATCGGTCTTCGTCATTAGCTCCGAAGCTCCAACGGTCGGAGTAGGACTAGCCAAGGTGTCCAGTAGTTAGTTACCGAAGCTTAATAAATTAATCGTGTTGGTTGCAAACGCGACTTCCGATCCAGAGGTCCTGGGTTTAAATCCCGGGTCGTGCACTATTAAATTTTTCTAATTTAGGTTGTCTAGTACTGGCTCGCAGTCTGGATATTTATCCGGTGTATGCAATAGACTCGCCACCTATTCCATAGTGGGACGTAAACGTACCTGGAGAAATATGGGAGTTTTCTATATTAATCTGCCTACGTTTTACGAGAAACACAAAAAGTAATAGTATCACTTCTTTAATCCTCGAAGGAGTACGCAGAGGAATGTAGTACACTCCCACGTTTCACCAGTTACATTTACGTTCCACTACAGAATAGGTGGTGAGCCTAAAAATACATTTTAATTTTTCATTTAATATAGTCTTAAATAACTTTAATTATATTATATAATTCAAAAACACGTCCAAGTTTAAAAACTTGTTTAAAAGCAATAAGTTTAAAACAAAAAATAATTCATAAAGGTTATCTTATGACCCTTTTCCCCCAAATAATATTCGCTTTATTTAAACCCTCGCTGTGGTCATAACTTTATTTGCAATTTTATAAATACGACCAACTTTAATTAAATCAATAGTATTACATCACGGATACCTACTGATAAACGGTAAGTAATAACAGTGTTTATTGCAATCTGTATCATTTATTAATAATTTTAATTAATATAATTTTCACATTATATAGGTAATACACCGGATAAATGCATCAGTGAAACGTAAATATTAATACTTTAGTAGAAGTCTAATTTAAATTCTTTTGTATGTAAAGCTCACTTTAAGAGGGATATTATACATGTTTGGAGATGTTAACAAACAGTTTTTTTTATACATACATATATATCTTCACGCCAGGTCCCTTGCGGCGTAAGCAGGAAGCATAGTACCAAATATCTTCATTCTTACATACATGTAGTGCTTCATGCACTTTTATCACTACATTCATCCACGCCCGTTTCGGGGACTTCTAACTACACCATCACTTACAACCTGAATTATTTGGTCCAGACAGGTGAGTCTTGATCTCCCTCGGCACCTGCGTCCATCTACATTCACATGGATCATACATATATATATTATCTGTTTCGTCATTCTTTCATCGGACATTCTCTCAAAATTTCCTAACCAACGGAGCGTGTCATTTCCCATTTTATTATGATTTTTTTATGACTATCGTAATGTCAATTTTAGTGAACCAATAAAATGAATAAAAATACGAAATATTAATCATTGGTAGTACTACTTATTTCTTATCTTATTCGTATGTATATATAACATTATTTTTGCTGCTGACATTATTTAAATTGAGTTAAAATATGACGGTAACTGAGAAAAGCAATCAAGGCACCCCCGCCTACAGTTCTCAACATGTAAACTACCAGACGCGTGTTTCCCACGTGCCAACATCGCTGCACGATGCCAGCGAACTTGTTCTGTGGTAGTCATCATGATCAACCATTTTATCATTTCACTGTTGGGCACGGGTATCTCTCAAAATGGGAAGGATTAAAACTATAATTTTAGAACATCTGCCGGTTGGCACATTCTGGGAACATTATGGAATTAAGATGTGCCGATTTCTATACTGTTATCATTACGTAACGTTAATTAATTCAAATGGCATTTATTGTAAATTGATTTCTTAGAACACTTTTTGTGCGTCAAAATAAAACTGATACCGCCTCGGAAGATGTCTCGCTTTGGAGTAGAAGCGGCGAAAGAAACTCCATAGGTGTGTTTGTACATCTCTTACAATAAACATTTATGCACAATATTACAATTATGAACTAATTTATTGTGGAGACGGAGTTACATCACAACCAGCATTTTTCATTTAAATAATCATTTACTTTGTAACAGGCTTTTTTACAAAAAAAATACTTTAATAACAGATTTAAACTTTTTATCTGAGATAATAAGAACGTCATTTTGTAGTCATGTAGTGTGTTGCAGAAGCGAATATAGTTCCGCATAAGAGCGAAACACCTTACTTAAGCGACAGCGCGGTATAGCCAATTGTTCCTTATTTCTTGTTCATACCTTCTTCTTTATTATAATTCGTTATCTAAGTTAAATAGCTCTTTTTTGCATAAATACTATTTTCAAACGTATTATGTATGCGGGGCACATTCAAAATAGTAATAGATTTATCTGTTTTCGTGCAGACGCACGACAGCGAAGATCATAAATAGCACTTATTGCTTTCCAGATGATGATGTATAGGTCATCGTAGGAATTGTGTTTATTTAGAGAAAGCGGATCAATTTTTTGTTTAAAAGCTATAGGTTTCAGAAAATTTTAAACAAAAATATATATACCTATATATATTTCCGTAAATATAGTACACACATACATATACGTCCTCACGCCAGGTCCCTCACGGGGTAAACAGAGGGAGTATATATACATTAAAAGAATAATTCATTCTTTTGAATGAAAAACTCCGTCCCATATTAAGTATTTTGCGTTAACAATCTATTTATTTATTTAAACTTTTCTTTATAAAAAAGAGCTGAATCAATATAAGCAACTTTATAGCAACGGCGAAACCGTTCCGTTTGTACGTTCATAGTTAAATGAAGAAACTTGTAACTTTTGCACAGCCATGCATTATCTAAGCGCGGACATAATACAGGTTTAGATTTATTGGCGGACCAGCGACCCGCGACTTTGACTGTCTCCGAGTTATCTGCGGAGATACCCGCATCATGGTGGATACAAGCGGACACGTGGCCCGACGGACATGCACTTCAATACAATAGTTTAATACATGCACTTAAATACAATAAAATTGTTTGTTAGTAAGGACACACAAGATTCACTACCTCACTAGGTATCCCTTCGGAATTAGTTGAGCGAAATCTACGTTTTAAATTTCTTGTGGTCAGCGTAATTACAATAATAATGAATGCTGTATTTACTTCACGAATTATTTTATATTATTTATTTATTAGTTATTATAGCTTTCTTTGAGGCACAAATTACGTGCAGTAAGACACTCCACACTATATACAGAGTTTTAAATAAACTTATTAAATAAGTACATAATAATGCATATAGGTAGGTAATGTAATTTCGGTTAGAGACGCGTGTAACCAATTAAATGTTAAATTTAATTTTCAACATTCACCATCAGACATCACCCATAACTTTATAACTGAGTTGATAATTTGCCAGGTTGAAGTGCACATTTGAGATGCTCGGAACAATTGTTGAGACAATATCGGCGCACTGGTTTGTATACAACTTTATTCCACGGCATAAAGTATTATTTATATGAAGAAGAAATATTTTATACGTAAACGTAGCACATCAGGTCTGTAAAGGCAGAAACATTTTGCAAGCGTTGCTCTCTGCCTATCCCGTGAGAAATCTAGCGTGACAGTATAATAAAAGTAATAATAACCGACCGCATGTTGAAATTTGATAATCAAATACGTAAAATATATATGATAAAATCTGAAATATGTATAAAATAAACCAACACTAAAACAGGAAGTATAATGTTTCAAGCCAGTAACCGACAAAATGTAGATTCCACTTACTGTTGTATCTATTACACGAACAAACTTAGTTTTTGTTTGGTATCTGCGTAAAAAATTAAATAATTATACACAAAATTGTTTTAAACCGACTAATGCGGAGTTGAATATTGTTGGAAGGACCTTGGTTCCAAATCGCTATGTTGACCGCGGCAAGGAATTTTCGAAATTAAATTTACATACTTGTTTGAAACAAAATGATCTCTGTTTAACAGAGGAGCCTTTAAATTGGGCTCCAGTTCGATCCAGGATTTTGAATACAGCATGTTGGACGTAGGTAATGGGGTAGTTTAATAAATCGAATGGGCAGTCGATAAGCAGCGGAGCGGCCGCTTTGTACCTATTCTACTATTTCATGATCCGATAAAAAAGGAATAAAGGCTCGCCTAAACGCAGGAATGTTGTAGATTTTTGTTTTAGGCGGGCGCCGGCGCCGGGCGCATTAGTGCGCTCGCCGCGACAACGGTTACACATTAGCCCTTCGCGTACTGCAACGCCGGCTGCCGGCAACGTAACCGCCGTGATGACTGCAAGCTAATTTCCGCTCTACACGCTGGGAGCAAAGTTCAAAATGAAATAACTCAGATGTTTTCTTACCTTGTTTTATTTTTGATTGTCGATGATAGTGCTCGTCGTAAAAAGTCGTATCCACAAACTGGTTTGGAAGAAATAATACATTAATGTTTAAGTGATAAGGCTGAATATCGCGTCAACGCCGCCCGGGACAAGCGGAGGGTTCTCGGCCCGTCTCACGCCCACTTATCGATGGGACAATTTAGTCGATACGCGTACGTATAATATATGAAGGCGGCTAATGAAGCTGGTCTGTCGGTCCGTCGGCCGTCGGGCCGTCGCTCGCGGATCGCCTTATCTGCTGCGACAGATGCCCGTCGCACTTTACGACCGGGAATGCACTGCCTATGACAGCTACCTACGTACAGACACTATTTTTGGAGATTAAAATTCTTTATCGCTTTTATATGTATACAAAGATCTCTAGACACGTCTCATTCCCTCAACGACCTAGGAAGAGAAGGATTCTCATTAGTTCATTTTCCATTTTATCATTATCTCATATAACAATGAACTTGAAGATATAAAAATTATCATGTGGAATATATTATCATTATAATTATCATATGTGTACTTCAAGAGAACATTACCTACAATTTATTTAGAGGCATTAAATATATCGTAAATCCATGGTAATATACTTTAAAATAAAAGGTGGAAAGGAAATGAAAATTGTTACTACTTATAATAATTTAACATTAGTATGGCACAAAAAGTATCAACATTATATTTTGAATGAAAGGTTACAAACGAGCAATGATATGGAGAATGCTTAAATCCTCCAAAAAAACCTTTAACAAAGGTTTATCTATATATATAGGTATATATATATACTAGGTATGTGGTGCGTGATTTAATTTCACGGAATGCTGAAAATTTGCTTAAATTTATTTTATTTTGAATTTGAGTACAGTAAGTAGGTACTAGGTTTAAAAACTCCTTAAACATGTCATAACTATACCCATTGAAGAGTATTATAAGAGAAATATTTTGAGTATTACTCAATTACTCATACAGAAACATAGGTGTTTTAAAAATGTCCAAATTACAGCTCAAATCGAAAGGATTTCAGCCTACATAAGAGCTTTCCTACTATTGAAAAGTAAAAGATAAACAACTATATTCAAAATTTATTGCAATATTGTTATTAAAAACAATAGATATAATAAATGTTACATTATTGTTGACATGTAATGTTATAAATAACGCAAAAACAAAACATTCCTCGAATTGCAACATTACAAGAAATTAGCTTGTTAGCTCATGTATCTGTACAATTTATTAGAGCAATCAGCGAACGCAGATTATAGAGTCGTAGAGTTGAGTCGTAAATTAGTGTTCGTCTGAGTGCACTAATTGCTCCACTGACTGCGAGCGGACAAATTGACAAGGAAACGTATATATACATGTGTATTATCTATTAGCGCATTGTTTTAATGTATTAGACTAATGTACGATAATACGGAAATAATCAGAGTTATATAATTTATGAAAAGTGCAAGGGTGTATGAAAAGAGTGATGAATCAGGATATATAGACCTTTGGATCTCGGTGCTATAGATATACCTACGTACCACATGTGGGATCTCGCATGAAGTTGTAAATAAACTTACATTCTTATTAAAAAAAATGTTTTTAATAAGAATGTTTATAATGTTATATTTACATAACAAATAATAAAAATAAGTTTCAAATTTTGACGTGAATTTTATTTTTACATTCGCCGAAAAATACATGGAGCACGGAATAAATATACGAGTATATTGGACTACAAAAACTATCTAATTTTATCCAAGCAAAAAATTGAGGTTCAAACACATACAATTCTATTTGATTATGAAAAAACTCTCTTCATAACGCTGTGTAGTGTCATAAAATTAGTTCTTATCAGTTTTACTCGTATATCATCGTTAAGGAAATACGTACATTGTGAAATAATGAATTGTGAAATGTTAGTATGAATTATAAATTGTGTTATAAAGCATTTTAAACGTTTACTAAAATACTTAACAGAAGATTATTTAAAGTTTGTAGTAAGTAACATTTTTGTCTATAATACTTATATGTATTACTAGTTAGCATATTCCTAAAATTACAAGATTTTCAATTTTCTACCTGTACCTGATAGGTACTCGTATGACAAACTTATGAGTGTCAAAAACTGAAAGGAGAAAGCTGGTAAAGTTTCAAGCAGGAGAGATACAATGGTGTAGATCAATGCCGGATAGAAATCCATCGGAATAATAATTTTAGGTATTTTAGTAGCAAAGAATTTTTAAGGGAAGCGTGAAAAACTGCATCATTATTATATAAAACATATTATATAAACATAGACTGCCTCGTTGGTCGTGTTGGTTGCAAGTGCAACTGACGATCGGGAGGTCCCGGGTTCGATTCCCGGGTCGA
>DWTO01006327.1:0-10102 GCA_018244755.1 Jemadia pseudognetus | reverse complement strand
CGTACGTTATACTGAACTTATGGATACTATAGGAGAAGCCTGACCACCAGTAGATCGGAACAGGCTGTAAAAAGGCACCGACCAGAGCATCCTCTCGTACTCGCAGAAGAGCGGCGGGTCGGCCACGGGCAGCGCGGCGGGCACGCAGGCGCCGCGCCGCTGCTCCGCGCGCAGCGCCGCCGCCTGCCGCGCGCGCAGCGGCTGCAGCGGCTGCGGCGCGCCCGCCCACGGCGGCGACTGGCCTGCCCGGGCATGTCATGGCAGCTTACTCTACGCCGTATTAGCATGTCAATAACGCCGAATGGCATTCTCTCTTAATGAACCCTGGTTGATGAGTAACGAATAATTACAAGTTTTGACATAAGTATCAGATACAGTTAAGTAACAGCAGATTAAAAATCTATTCAAATGAGATTGGATTGGAAACTTTAAGAGTAATTATTTTAAAGCTGTGAGTGCATTAAATAACCATAAGCGACCTATTGACCAAAACACTATGGTCAGTGGATTTTGGATATTAAGGATCTGTGCAAGCTCATGACTAATTATTTCATAATGTTGACAACTAGTGGGGCCATCACAAAAAAACAAACATGACTCAAATCGTTTCATACATATTAACATGATGGCAACATTGACAAGCTACGGTGAAATTTCAAATTATCAACATTTCGAAATTATGATTACTAGGATTATTCACAAGTGGTCAACCACCACAAGAAATATAGATGTTACCTGACTACACACTTCTTGTGTTCCAGGATATGAGTGCTCTGATGGCACAACTTACCGTTGCTCAAAGAGTTACTTCTCCTTCTCGCACTGTCCACTCTGATTTCAGGCCGTGATCTGCGCACCACTTTTACGGGGGATGTTACTGTCCTGAAATAAAGAAGATTTTCACTTAATACCGCAATAAGAGAAATATAATATCCAACCTGCAATTCTCAAAGAGGTAAGCAGAGAAGTGAAGTACACTCCCATTTACGATGTCTCCCCATGGTGTAGGGGGCCAGCCTATTACCGTACACCGGGCACACATCCAGACTACGAGCCCCTATCACAAAACCTAATTTGCAAAACTTCTGTGGTGCCTAGGTTGGAATTTGAACCTAGGATCTTTGAATCGGCAGATGTGTTTGAAATTAACCCAATTAGCGAGGCAGTCAATAAACATAAAATATATATATACACAAACCTCTCATTACTCTCTCTGTCCTGTCTCGATGGACTCTCTTGTCGCTTGGCCTGTCCAATCCCACGGAGCTTGCTCAACAGAGACAACTCTGTTAGGCCCCTCTTCCATATTGGCTTCGGCTGTACTGCCTCAGGTTTGTCTGAAACAGAACCACTTGTTAAAAATTTGGCATGTGATCTTCTGGTCGAATGCAATGGATATTATAACTTGTGTGTTTTAGTTTTAAATGTGTATACGAAAAAGGTACGCTAAGTCATCATTAGCCATCTTTCATCATCTTCATCAATTGATTTTTTTCACATCCAACAATAACATATCATAGACTTACTTTTTTCATTCCACTTTTGGGCATATGTATTGGATGACCAACGTAATATCCTTCTACTGAATTTTTACAGTACATTGTACATTGGAATGAGATTTACTTACCATTCTTGTTGTCTCTCTTCGGGCTATCATTCTTCATTCTTCTAACGTCCCGTCCAGGAGCACCGTCGTAAGCGTTCTGGCTGTGAGATCGTTCGACATTCGACCTTATCACTCTTGTATTAGAGTCTAAAACATTGACTGGAACAGTTGCGGGCGGACGAGGTACGTTTGCAGTTCTACGCTGACTGTTCGAACGACTTGGAACTGTATTATCGCTAGCATTAGAGTTAATTTCGTTAGTCGATCGCGAATTTTCCCGATTGTTAGAATTACTGCGTCCAGTATTCTCCGAGATGAGAGTGACAGTTGTATTGTTGTTCGAATTCGGGAACAAATATTCGTAAGTCGAATCGTCGGCTAATTCCAAGTTGGGTAAAGAAGATTTTCGTATTTTCTCCGCCATTTTTATCCGTCTGACAGACAGTGGAGAGGCCCTTTCGTTATTCGAGGTCGACGCCATGCACAGCCTCTCGTAAACACCATCTGTCACTTTGACAGCGTCTGTCGGCTTGACGTTGACAGTTGTGGTCAGACTCAAATGCCCGTAATCCGATTCACACGGATTGAATAACGTGCCGTAAGTATTGCCAGCATTTAAATTACTCTCTGTATTTACTATATTTATAAAGCTCTGTTGGTTATTATCAGACACTAAAAGTTGCTGCTTGAAATTAAAATCGAAAACGTCCGTTTCCGGCCCCAGCACCGGGATCGCTGTGTGCGGCGGCTTATTAGAAACTTGAATGACTGTTATGTTAGTTCTTGCTGGTTTTCTGAAATATAAAAACAAAATGACTTTATGACTAGATACCATCTCTCCATGTCTAGACTTCGGTATTGCTATTGTTGTCTTTTATATTTTTGAAGTTGCAATTATCATAAAAAGGAATTTGATAAAATCTATTCCATAGTTTAGGGGCAATAGAGCAGTATTTCTCTTACCTTTCAACACTCTCTGTTCGCGACAGGCCACTTCTCTCACCATCCGTGACCACCACTCTTTGTTTATATTTTCCATTTCCACCACTTCCCGTACAAAATTCTCCATTCCCCAAGTTCAAATTCTCCACAGAATCGTGAATCCTATCAATTTCCGCAAAAAATTCTTCATCACTATCCGTCACTGTCCTTTTTAGAATAGAATCGTCCAAACAAACATTTTGACCACATATTTTGGCTACGCTTTTCTTAGGCTCCAATTTTTCTTGACTCGTAGACGGCAAGGACGAAAAGGAAGGTTCCCAACTCGATATATCGACATTTTCTACAGCCGGTAAGTTAATTGAACTTGGTCCACTGTTAACTAAATTTTGGGTGAAGTTGAGCGAATTCTGAGTAGTGGTAATTGAATTATGAGGGCAGATGCTTGAATTCTGTGTTGTGCTAATTAAATTATGTAAGCTGTTTGTAACTTGGGTATTGTGTGAATTGTTTATGTTGCTCTGCAGCGGTTTGTTCGAACTTGACGTGTTCGGAGATGAGTTAATAGCTGCCAAGGACGTGTTCAATGATGTTTGGCTGCTGTTAATTGAATTTTGATTAGAGTTACTCGAATTCTGGTTATGATTTGTGTTGAAAGCAACAGGAGCGGATTGATTAGTAGTAATGCAATTTTCCGTAGTTGTAGAACTTTGCGAAGTTTCATTGTTCGATTGTGCCTCTGTAGCTGCTATTGGCCGGGGGATTGGCGTGTGAAGCTCGATCCCTGGAACTCTGAAAAGAAAATCAAGACATTTTTAATTATATAAGTTTTAATCAGCCAATTTTCTAAATAAAGTTCAGTCCTTGCCTTAAAGGAATGTATTCCATTAGTCAACGTATATGTGGACGTATTTGCACTCACCGATGCGGCGGTACCGGCGGCGTGGGCGGAAGCGGGCTCGTGGGGTCCCTGGCGGCCGCGCGAGGCGGAGGGGCGGCTGGGGGAGCCGCGTACACATTCTGCCCGCGACCCAATATGCGCATTTCGTGCAATTTGTTGCGAAGCGTGGTCACCCAGTCCTGCATCGAATCCCTGGAAAACGAGAGATCTTTTCAGCATAAATATCAAAATGTACGTTCGTTTAGGAGGAACTGTATGACCGCGACATACCAAAATATATTACTTAAAAAAAATAAAAGACCAAATATGTTTTAAATACAAATCTGCTGCAAATGTTTAAGGCGATTATCTTTTCGCACCGCCCCTGAGGGCGATTGTCGCAAAGCGGATTCTGCAACAGCAACCCCGGACTTTACACTAGACCTGACATATGTAGCAACAATCGCCGCAATAATATAATGTCTCGTGCGCACAACGAGGCCCCTCCGAGGTACACCCCACACGGAGGTGCGATATTTCACCAATAATCATTCAGCACATGATAGCGTCATTACTCTACTAGGCGCAGGTAGTGATCGCTTACCAGTCCGGTGCCAGCATGCGTACTGGCCCGCAGTCGGTGTCCACGAGGAAGTCGTACTGGTCGCCGGTGCGCGGCTGCACGCTGGCCGTGACGTGGCGGGCGGTGCGCAGGCTCGCGCGCCACGCCGGCCGGTGCGCCATCGTGGACGGACACTCCGCCTCCGGGTACTGCTCCAGGAACGGCGTGTTCCCATTGTGGACACAGAATAACGTCCACATTGCTTTCAATGGAGGTTTCTGAGGATAAAGTTTTTAATCTATATATTAATAAGTTATTATCTACCTATGTATTAATATTGTTCTATTTTTTACTGACACATCATCATAATCATCACTTAGCTGAGTTACACATTTATTTACCCCATATTATTTTTGTCACACAAATTGTACAAATTGGGATTTTCTTGCCATTGAGGCGGTATTGTTAACTTGCTCGGAGACTTTTATGGCCAGTGTTTGTAATGTACAGAGGTTGTACCAATTTTAAGGTTGATTGATACCTTGTGTCCTAGTGCTTTGAGCTTGCTAGTGTTCACATCGTTGGGGATCCGTTTCAGATATGCATTCTTCTGAATCTCCCTGTAGTACACTGGCCCCTCGTCTGGTTCAGATGACATTTTGTTTATTCACCCTGGAAAATTATAGCGGTCTTTGAAATATAGAAAAAGAATCTCATTGATAAAAGCCCTCAAACACAAGCAAGTTAATTGTTTACGGTGCATGTTTTAATGGTTTAATTTACTTTAAGATGTGTGCAACATTCAATTAACATTACACAGATCCATTAGGCTACACACCAAGGTGGGGCAGGAGAGAGAAAAAACAAAAAAGACCACCATAAAGGACAGGTATTCAGTCCAGCCACTTACAGAATTATTTACCATTGAATATGAAGAGTCAAGAACTGATAACCAAAATGGTGATGACAATAATGAAGCACTGTAGAATTATTGTATTATCCTTCAAGAGACTTAAAAATAATAACTACGTAATTGTAACGTAAAACATGATGCAATTAATATTGACAACAAGGGCTGTTACTAAAGATACATATCAAAACTTTTAATTTTTATAAATTGTGTTGAGTTTCACTTTTTTGAATAGTCCCCGTATTACACATTCTATCAAAATGCTTGATAGTGTATAATTAAATAAAGTAATGCTAAAATGAGCACAAATGTAGATCATTCAAATGAAGTAGTTAATTAACTATTGAAATGACAATATGTAGTATGGCAACGAATCATCTGCAGAGAAAAATATACACTTTAAACATGGAACATTAAAATTTATACTCAAGAATCGTTCACAGAAATACATGTACTGTATAAAAATGTTTGCTATTGAAATAATAAAATTAATCTTGGGCACACAAAACATGAGTACTTCAACATTCGGTGCGACATCCAAAGAATTAATTAATTAAACAGGACGCAAAGGACGTGGTGACTCAAGTTCAAAGAATGCTAACGTCCTTATATGAAACATAGCAGTTCACAATAGTTATTGCGAAAAGAAAGTTATATAAAAAACTTGAACATAGCACCCTGTAATTATGTATCTTTACACACAATTAATATTAACTGCTTAATAATCTGAGATGTAAACGTATATTTAAATTATTTACCCTGTTACATGGATTGTACGGTAGCTAGTAAGCACAACATCGACGAAAACTATTACGAAAGGAGAAAGGTCCTTCCGGATGACAATTACTACATTATTTCACACAAAAGAGAATAACACGTACTTTCAATAGGTTTTGACCTTCATTCCTACGTTGACTACTAACACTTATTATAATATTGACACAATAAATAATTAAACAGAACTTGACATAAACTTATAATATTGTACACATAGCGTCGACGCCATTAGTTGTTTATGACGTTTGCTCCATTGTATTGCTATCATGGAATATTAAGCTAAGGAGTACAAGACGTCTTAGTAATGAGATTTGTTGTTATAAAATTTTAAATTACATATGAATTTATAGCTATATTTCAACGCCAACGTTTTCAGTTACATGAGTGATTCCTATTATTATACATATTAACTTATGTAGCTACAATTAAGCATCAAAAGTATTATTATTATCACTATCATCATCAGCCTATATCAGTTCACCGCTGGACATAGGCTTATCAGTTCACTCCTGGACATAGGCCTCCCTCAAAAATCTTTGTCACGTCCTATTCTCGGTTTGCCACATCCAGTTTCTGTGTTTAGCCTTTCGCAGATCGTCATTTTAATAGTATCAAAACGTAACGTAAAACATTATATTATCACGCCTGTGGTAGTTAAAGAGGTCTACGTTCCACTTTGGAATATGATGGTGAGCCTATTGTCATACACCGGGCTCAAATGTAGACTCCAAGCAACTAGGAGAAAACGTAAAAAAAATAGTAACATCACGCTTGTAATCCCCGAAGAGGTAGACAGAACAATGTAGTACTCTCCAACATTTCACCACTATAAGAAAATCAAAGTTAAAAATTTGAACCCAAGAACTCTCGATCGCCAGGCACGCTTGCAACCAACATGACTACCGAGGCACTCAACAGTATCAAGTTTCCTTTTATTTGTCCTGCTGGTATTGTTTCAAACTTGTTGTCATGTTTAATCTGTATATTTTATAAGGCAATAATGAGTATCACTGACAATTACAGTAGTGACACATGTATGTGATAGTGACAGTGGAATGATTATCGTTTAATTCGAGGAAAACTCGCAAAAACTTCCTTAAAGGTAAGTTTTATATGTATAATACGTCAGATATGCCGCTGTTTACCATAAATCTGCTTATGTATGTCTAATTTTTATTGAAAATTATTCCATGTTTTTGTATTATGCACTTTTGCCGTCAACTACATATTTTTATCGTAGTTCCTAATGTCACCACCGCCGCGCTACCGCAGCGAACTATTTTGATCACGTGACCGAATGAACCGCCAAAATAATTGTCATCTTTTCGCCGATGTCACAGATTGAACGGGTTTTTCGTTAGACAAAAGCAGTATATTTCATGAATTAGTCGTTTAAAATCGTAATATTTTTAACAAAACCGTTATCGAAGTGTTATAAATTTAAAAATCATAAAAATCCCTTGTGTAATAGCCTAAAAGCGATGGCAAAGGTTCACATAACCAATGTCGTCGTGCTCGACAACCCAAGTCCTTTCCTTAATCCATTTCAATTCGAACTGACCTTCGAATGTCGCGAAGAGTTAAAGGAGGACGTAGAATGGAAGATGATATACGTTGGTTCGGCGGAAACAGAGGAGCACGACCAAGTTTTAGACACAATTTATGTTGGTCCGTTACCAGAGGGCAAACACATGTTCGTCTTCCAAGCGCCGCCACCAGACGTCACACGCATACCGGAGAACGACGCTCTTGGTGTCACAGTGGTGTTACTAACGTGTTCATACCGAGGACAAGAGTTTGTGCGAGTTGGTTTCTTCATTAATAACGAATATTCAGAGACTGAGAAGGAGTTAAGAGAGAATCCACCAGCAAAGCCCCAATTCGACAAAGTGGTTAGGAACATTTTAGCTTCTGAACCTAGGGTGACCCGCTTCAAAATCAACTGGGTAGAATCTGACTCAGCCGCGACCGACTCCGGTGATGGAAATTTGGAGACGTCACATGCCCCCAGCAACGACTCGTATGCTACGTCGTTCAATGCGGACAGTCAGTTTAGTGGGATGGAGTTCCAGGGCAGTTTAAGTGGGTACGGGGACAATTCCAACTCAATAGCGCCAATGGAATGCTGAGGTGGGTTTTGACTTCAAATAATGTAATATTATCACATACTAAAATAAGCCAGTATGCTTTGGGTGCTCGGTAAACTGTCATACTCATTTTTTATACTATGTATATGGACCAACGAGAAACTATTAATAAATGAAGTGCTCATATGTAGTTTTCATTTGATGGTATGGTATGATGGAATGAATAGTACATAGTAAGCAATTCCAGAAATTGTTAATTATAGTGAGCCTTTCTGGTGTGGAAACCATAACTTAAATATATGCTAGTTCCAGATGTTGTTTACTGGAATACTGAGTTAGTGGACTTCCCTCAATTCTTGGAAAGCTATGATTCATATTATACAATCCCATTTTGACGGATCATTATAATAGGAAAATAACATGGCTAGATTAGCTGTAAAATTCTTACCGATAAGCTAATCACTACATCTATTTTGCTATGACTATTTTTCATAATGATTATGTATTTCATAAAATCTGGAACTATATTCAAACTCGACAAATTCATTGTATATTATCAAGTCTAGGACATATGTAGAATAATACTATTTCTCCCTTCCAGATGAGCTTATAAAAGCTTACACAGACAACAATGAAAATATGATGAAAAAATCAAAACTGCTGAAGACTCTCATGTAAAAAATTTGAGTGGAATGTAATAGGTGAATGTCACCAATGGACTCGGAAAACAATCGTTAAGATATAATGAAGTGATTGAGGCAACTATTGGAATCTTTGAGGGGAACAATTATCCCAGTTAGTATAACTTATGTGTAACGGAAAAAAATTAAAGTTATTCAGCAATTAATAAAAGCTGAATCACTTTAGCTGTATTCAACCAAATGAATTTATCTTTCTTTACTTTCTGTCAACTAAATATACCTCACTGTCTACCAATTATCATCTTTATTCATTATCAGTATCCAATATCAGTACTGTGTATCATTAACCATCAGTGAACCTTTGACTGATTCTATATCTAATGTTGTATTCGAGGTTGCATGTGGATATGCTAGTTGAAGTAACCATTTGGGTGTATAATAAATATTTTTATATATACAGATGAGATCACTTGGGGTAGGCTGAGAGCACAGAGTGCCCGATGTCTGTCCTTACAGACCTGATATCAGTTTTGACACTTTCATTGGTTTAATCGAGGATAGTTTGAATATTTTTATGCTCATTTACCAATAGCCCCGAGCTGCAAAGAAACTGTTAA
Source organism: Jemadia pseudognetus (assembly GCA_018244755.1). NCBI lineage: Eukaryota > Metazoa > Arthropoda > Insecta > Lepidoptera > Hesperiidae > Jemadia > Jemadia pseudognetus. The sequence goes on along the minus strand of DWTO01006327.1, from coordinate 1,080 downwards.
TATGATTATTGCATCTGTGTGTATATGTTTTCATTTTTAAGTATATACTAGTGTCTCGGAATCTTGGTTATCACAACTACCTTCAACTAAAAACCTCCTTTATAATGTCACTGTTGCAATCTGAGTCTCTTTAAATGCTCCAATGTAGTGGTCAAGGAACTGGGAGTTTGTCAAAGTGGTGGTTTAAAATATAGTGATTGTCTGACATTTGTAAAGTTTAATAGGTTTCATGTTAAATATATACCTATTTTATTAAGCTGACTGGACTCACGTGTTTTTTTGGAATGGCCCGACTAGTTTCGGTCCTATACGAGGTCCTTCTTCATGAGCTCCCGCCGATTGTAGGGAGGTCGCGGCGGAGACTGTTTTATGACTATACCTATTTTAAGAACAAATTAAGTATTTCCCTAACAAATAAATGAAATTGTTCACTTGATGTAGGTGTGCCATTGGCGTTCATAGTAGGCATGCAGTTTGTTGGGACATATTGATGGCAATTAGCTCATTATTAAGTTAAGTTAGTTTTAATGTTTTCTATTATGTTTTAGTGTATTTATAATGAGAGAATAAAGGAAAAAAAATGTGTATCAAAGAAAGTATATTTAAGATAAATAACATCACTTTAAACTGAATGTCTCTTTTATTTTTTTTCCATTTCTCATCTAACAATGTGGTCAATTGATTTGATCACAGACAAATTGTTTTTATATCTATCCTCCATTATAAAATAATTTTAGAGATATTCCCATATACATACTTGTAATATGCAAATTGTCTTGTAAACGAATTTTCCAAACTTGACATACCTACATATCCTCACACCAGGTCCCTTGCGGGGTAGGCAGAGAGCACCAAGTGCCAAATAAATAATATAAAATATCGAATCTTGACACTTTCAATATTCTAATTTGTGCATGAGTGATGCATTTACCATTCATTGCCTTGCCCTAATCATGAATGACGTTTGTACCCAATCAAAGATAATAATGTTGTCTACTACCAAACAATACAGTAAATTTGTCAGTTTGTAAATTCAAGAAATTCATTAAGCTAAACTTCAAGGAAGTTACAAAAGTCCAA
>DWTO01006326.1:0-10102 GCA_018244755.1 Jemadia pseudognetus | reverse complement strand
GAGAGGCTGGAGCACATAAGCCTGTGAAGGGATTTGGGTTCCGTCTGCGTGTTCTATCGACTCTACAATGGGGAGTGTTCCGAAGAACTGTTCGACCAAGTCCACGTGCCACTTTTCCTCCATCGCACCACACGCCGGAAATTGAAGTTTCATCCACATCAGCTGAACTCGTAGCGGTCCGCCACGGGTCTGTGCTCGCGCTGGTTTTAACCATGTGCGTGCTAAATATGAAATTACCTTTCATCTGAAGCTTTTCCAGAGCCTTTTGGGGAAGAGCGGATGGGTTTTATGGGGTTATTAAACCAAACACGATTTTAGAAATTTATAGTCAAAGCTATAACTACTACCTAACGTGTGAAAATGCTGGATTTACATAGCGGATATTTAAAAAGATAGTAGAAACCGCAATCATACAAATACAGTTTGGAAGATTGAATTTTGAATTTCGGAAGCATCGAACCGATCGAGTGACCGGACTTATTGACAGGGTGAAGCCTTAACGTGACGCGTTTGAACATCGGTCGGACGTCACTGGAAACAATAGGGCGTTGTCTGGCTAGCGCTGGGTGTATTTCGAATTTGGTAGAGTGAACAAAATGTATTGCAAATTACTTACTTAAATTATATACTTACTTATATATATAATAATACTTACTTTAATTACTTAAATTATTACGAGTAGATACATACTTACGGGTCGACAAGCGCTTGTTAGATTTTTCCTTAGATATAAATGTAAATATACCAAAAATGTATATTTCTAAATGTTTCACACATCTAGCACACTCGACCATCGCTTACCATTTTTTAATCGTCTACGTAATTACACGTAGCGCCCGTAGCTCTGACGTGCGAGGTGTTTGCAAGCATCGTAACGTAAAGTAACTTCCGGTGCGCTCGTAGCTTGTATCCATGGCCGCTATTGGCAAATTTTAAGTGCGCTTCCGGGCTTCGGTAAGCAAATAAAGTAACCGGCCCCGATTGTTAATATTAGGTCAACAAGCTCTAACTTCGTAGGAGGCTTGACAGGTTTAAAATCCGTAAGCCGAGTTACATAGCTCTTAACCTCTGTTTCCTTCAATCTGGTCTGGATTAATATGGTGTAATTTACGCCATCACACTCGCGCTTGTGGTAGAAACTCGTGTCCACGAGAGGGACGCAAAAAGACTTCCATGCTGTTATAAATCAAATATTTCAAATAAAAGTTTAAAAAAGAACAGATTGCTTATATCAATATACGTAAGTACTTATTAATTACCTGAAAGAAAATCATGCATTATGTCCGATTTCGTTTAAAAAGAAATCAATAACTACTTATTTATTCTCAAAATAAACTTAAATTATAATATTATTATTGAAAGCTTAAAAGTAATTATTTGCACCTATACATGTGTATGCCAAAGAAACAACTACATTATAATATACTGTATTATCGTGTGAAGAGAGCAATAATGACCTATACTAACAAGGACTGCGTATAGAATATCAAACGGCCCCTCTATTGTGCGACATGACACGTATGACACGACATGAAAGCTTTGACTGCAATTATGAATATATGGAATATAATGTGTTGTTCGTGATTCTAATTTGTACCTTATGCAAAGAGATCACGTCATGTTTTGGCATGTTTCCGTGTTAAATGGAGTGAGAATCCTGCTAAAATTTGTCTATAAATTAATCCGTCCGCCGGTGTGAGGGTGCGTTCATAGAGCTCGTTTCTCCTCCGGCTTACACTCGTTCGCGATTTTAATTGTCACATTCAAAGTAGCAACTTTGAATCCGAGCATGTTTTGGATAGATGATAATAATGGTTTTTACGATGACGTATAATTTATAATTATTAATTATAATAATTATTAGAATTGATGGGTTTTAACGTTCATTGCAAGGGCGTACCAATATTATTACTTGAAGGAAACATATTTCATCAGATTCCTATGCAGTATATACCCTGAAACGAATGACACAAATTTTACATTTGTACCACATTAGTATAAGTAGGTACATGTAAATTTAAGCGCTTTATTTTAACCTATGGAAATGGTTTGTCAATATCAAAAATCAATGTTCACTCCGCGAAGTAAAATTGTACATTAAAAAGCAAATTGAATTTCATGTTCACTTTTATCGACGTGCACCTGTAGCGATGTATGTAGATACGTCCACCGTAATCAAATTGTACCTGACGTCCAGATGAGGCGTAATTTGATAGTCACATTAATAACCTTACCTACAATTACGTTACGTTCACGTTGAAAATGCATAACCCTATAATGGCTCCACCATGTGACGCAGTTTGATAATTATAACTTGGTGCTGTTTTGTATTGTATTTATGACATGTTTCAGTGTTCCTTTACTCTCGTGTGACGCGATTGTGCAAGTTCCGTTCTGTCACCGTAATTGGAGGTTGTCACAAGCACACGTTTCGTGTACTAACCGGTCTGCCGTTTTTTTACAAAGCTCCCCTAACGGGGGCTCACACGATAGGGTTTAAATAAATCAGTAATAACAGGGAACAACTCATACCACGATCGGTTTAATTATACTTTTTCAAAATTGCCGTCTGCCATTTTGATACATGCATTTTTGAAGAGTGTCTACTCAGCTGAACATCAATCAAAAGTACAGCGCCAATCGGATTATAAGATATTGATAACATACAGTATTGAATTGTACCCTCCTCCATATTCAGTACTTGAGTCCAAAGTACGGTTTGAAACAGGATATGCTCCGTAGGCGTCGGTCTGTACAAATAGCGATTGACAAGAAAATTACAAAACGGATATACAATGTTACAAGGTTACAAGTGCTGAGGGAAAGCAATACTCACCTATCTGGACCGAATAAATCAGATACAAACTAATGATCAGTCAGCTCTCTTCGATTCGACGTGCGTGCGGTAAAAGATTGATGCGTGAAAGAAGAACATCAGGTTTGTAAGGCGATAGATATTTGGCACTTGATGTTATGTAGATAATTGACACTCGATACTCTCCACCGGCCACTGACGTGGTACCGGAAATGACCTTTCGTATTCGTGCAACAATAATAATAATAAAATCTCGATAACAATTTTGAATATCTACAAATGATTTTTGATACCTACTCATACATAAAGGAGCAAGAAAGGGAGTCGCCGCTACTTGTAGCCCGCAGTGTGCTCACAAGAAGCTTACTAAACCGCAATTCCTAACGCAATAAACGTGTTCACTGTTTCAGAAATTCATTTCAATTCGCTCGATTTAATTAGCCGATGTATATCAAACGGGCAATTAACATTAGCAATAAAGGCTAAGTGATATTTATCGGTCCATTTGTACGACTTTCTTAAGCCTGTTTCGGCTTCCTTTTGGCCGGTTTCATTTCAATTGTGTTTTTTTCTCTGGAAGAAGCACGAGAGGTGTATAAGGATAAACATGTTTGAAGGGATTTTTGTATTTTGTTTACGTGGGGGACCTTGAACAGGTACCCGTTATCCTAGAAGAGATACTTGGTTATGTGAACGTTTCTCCGTACGTACCCCCTCGATGGTTTTTGTATGCACTAGTAGAGTACTTAGAGATCTCCAGCGGAACGCATCGGTGCTCTCCTAGCGCGGCGCCCCTTTGGGCCCTATTTCCGGGAGAGGCATAGTGCCCCATCTCAAGCCCTTCTGCTCCTACTAAATATGTGGCTACACATACCTTCGACTGTCCCGGTATTGCCAACTGAGCGGTTCAAGCTTCTACGCTAGTCGCTCGTAACCCTAATAGCCTCCTTTTACTCGCCTCTCACGACAGGCAGGAGAAACCGTAGCTCCTATCCTGGTCCCGAGCTACAGGAACAACCCCTTAAGGGATCTAACGTTATAATAAAACATCAAACTTAGTATACCACATTGACACAAATGTACTATTTATTGATTGCCTCGTTGCTACCGGAGGCGACGTGAGCGTTCCAGAAATCAACGCAACTCGTTAAGACGTCTTTACATTTTCGTGACGAAGTTCAGTTTGTGTTTTGGACTTTGTTTGTTGGACTTGTCGATCATATATCATCGAACTATCCGCCTGTGCATACATCCCTTAAGCAGCGACATTAGAAAAGCTATGTTTAAATTCTTTACAAGTTTAATCTCAACGTAGCTTAATTAATTACTTAATTAGTCTTATTTTTTGATCCTGCGGCCATATCTCGAGCGACTGGCGTGTACAATTAATCCACTGGAAGCGTTTGCGTGATTCTCGAAAGTGTTTAAGGTTGTTCGAATATTTGACATACATATGGTTTAAATTAGCTTTACATAAGCAAACCGTGGTTTTTAAAATGTGCCCGTTATTAATACTATTTTTTAAAATCTTACGAGGAATTGTACTTCGCGCTTGCACAGTTATAAATCTTAAATGGTCTGTAAAGAAAGCGGGCGGGCGCTTTCAGATCTTGCAAGGATCTTGACCTTTAAGTAGTTTCGCGGTTTTAGTACTTTCTTATAGAAGTTAAAATTACTTAGAACTAAAACGTATCTGCAGTAATTTTACTAGTTCAATAAACTCAAGATATATTCCAGTTGCGACTAAAGTTAATATGATTGTTTATATTATATAGTGGACTAAAACAGAAACTAAACTTTGATTAGATACAAACGTTTAATCACAATTGACATAATGTGTTAATACAGAAATAAATGTTGGAACAAAATCGATACAGAGAACAAAAATAGCTTTACAGGCTGCACACGTCATTGCATTCGAGTTTTGTTCAGGCGCACATCCGCGATTCTAGCGACATATTTATACAATATGTAGATTTCGTTAATGGTTATTAAATATTCATATCGCCCATCGATCGCTACGACCTCGCGAAACGTTCTCTATGTAAGTCTATTTTAATAAATTAATTTCTCGCTGTTCACCGGTGAATATTACGATTGACTTGAGATTATAATATCTAGAATTTAATACTCGTGCTAGCGTTTATACGAGTATAACCTGATTGTACCGCATCAAGCGCGACTGTGGTCGGACGGTGACCTATTTTGCTCGTATGCGGCCTGGAACTGTGTCCTTGGAAATAGTATTAACAGTACGCCGAGGTCAATGCTTAAATTCAATTAACTGTTCAACCCACTTGACAGTACTAAGTGACATCTCTTCGCCCACGTCAAGAGAGTAGAGAAAGGTTAGTCCACTGAGGTCGAGTTGGTCGAGTGCCGCTAGCGATAAGCTGAATTTACAATATGATCAAATTTTATAATAACCTCTACTACTACACGCTAATATTAGAAACTCGTAAGTTACAAAAATCCAATAGTGCCAGACCCGGGATTTGAACCCAGGACATCCCGATCGGCAGTCGCGCTTGCAACCGACATGACTACAAGGCTCTTTAATCGACTTATATTGCAAAAGGACATGTGAACTTCCGTTCATCCCAGCAGAATATTAACTGAAACCCGTCTCTTACCGTCGAGAACCGTCGAAACTTATTAATTGATTAATTTGCAATTGACAACAATAAGTTTATCTTATTACCCTGTGTACCCAAGAAAATAATATTGTTATAGATTCATGAAAAGTTCATTATATTGTTAAACATCGTATACTCATACAGATTGCACGTGACAATATGTTCGCGCCTGTGCTTCGAAACACACTGTTTGAATTATAACCATAGCACGGGTAACACTTGTGTGTGCATGTGTGTGCATGTGTGTGCATGTGTGTGCATGTGTGTGCATTAGTGTGTGTTATTAAGACAATAGTTTACTTGTCGTATCCAATTATATATACTACAATATACAGCTCGATGTAATTTACAATTTATTATAATTGTCTGTTCTGGGGCGGGTGGTGCGCTAGGACAACCGCCCCATAGTCGATATATTTCAATATCGTCTTTATGAATAGCTTATGCCTGCTTCACAAGTGCTTCTTTAACTTTAATCACGTAACAGGTTAAGTTGCTTGCATGCGTTAATGCAACGTTTATTATTGACGCTAAATAATAGAGTGGTACTACAGCGAGAAATTTTACGTCGTTGTCTTCATGTGAATACTTGTTACGCTGAAGTACAAGCATACTTATATTGTATACTGTAATTACGAATATCATTCTTATGTAATTCGCGGCTTGCTAGCTTTTGGATTGCTTAATTGTTAGCATTGTTTATTTCCGATATAATTTTTTAAACAAGCTTTTATTTTATGATGCCCGTGTTACGGTACATTCTTCGTAATTCAGGTTCAAGACAACAAACAGTCGAACAGTCACGCCGAATGTATAAATTACGAACTGTCTTCAAGATATCGTTTTCCCTGAAATGTCATTAAATTTTACATCTGCGAAGGAATGATGCGATGATTTGGTCCGTGATCAATTTGACTATACGATGCCGTTTACTATTTATAGAGAAGATGTGACCGAAATACTAAACGAATAGAAATTTCTGAATCTTCAAATGGAAAGATATTGGAGGGCGACTGCTGTAACATAACGTAACAGCTTCAAATTCAAGCATTTACAATTTTTACAAGATTTACAAGATTATATACTGCATAGAAGACGGAAGTCACTTCATAGATAGGAAACAAGTGACAAATGTAGCAACATTAGGAGGAGAATCCTGGATGGCTGTTCAGGTGGTTGGATAGTGTTGCGGACACGTCGGTATGAAGCACGCTGATAGATCCATTCTACTCGCTATGTCGCCGTGAGGACATGGAGGACCGATGCAAAACGTATATCAGTGTACGTTTTGCGTCCGTCGTCTGTATCCTTCGGTTCAATGACAAGACTTCAAGGCAACTACATGAAGAAGGATAGGTGGTGATACAGTGAAAAAAACATTGCGGTATAACTATCTGAGTTTTTGCCACAACAACTGTGACACCTCAGTGGTATTTGGCCTCACGAGACGAAGCACACCATACTGGCCAAGAACATGAAGCCCAGTGGAAGTAAGAAAATCTATTATAACCAAAATGTGAGTGCGCTACTCTTAGAGACGCTTTTGCATGATCTAAGATAGAAACCACTTACGGTAAAAAGAGTAATCGCCCAAATTGAAAACACATCAATAGAAGACGTGACCTATCATATTAAACAGGGCGATAGCAAACAAGTCCATAGATTGTGCACGTCCACCGACTGGCGTCATATAGTGGGACGTATGATGCTCGCGGCGAGAACTTACAGGGAAGTGACCGTGTTACAAATGCAAATATCACGAAAGTAATGTGAAAATTAGGAATTGTCGTCGAAAAATTGGAATAGCAAATCGTTAAAATTATGAACAAGATACTCACAACACGGGTAACAATGGTTTTGTAAGTATGTCTATTGTTTACACGACACGACAGTGAACCATTATTCATTTATATACACAATTTTCTATAGCATGTTGGTATGAACATTATGTGGACAAAATAAACCTTTCTCTAATAAATTATTACTCTCCATATTTGTTCGCGGCCTCCGAACTCGGTTGTATTGTGATTCTTTAACATTTAATATTCGAGTATGCCTAATATACTGAACAATACACAATTTACCCTTGTTTTGTTGTATTTAAAACGAACTGAGAATTAAAACACATTGATAATTGTACGAGTAGAGTAGAATACATACATTTGCAAACCCCAATATTATTGGCATATGCGTTATGTTATATATTGGACACTAAACCATATGCTTATGCTTTTTAGTCCTGTACTTGTACTAGTAAATATTGACACCGTTCTGGAATTTGAAGTGTGTTCGGCTTTTATTAGTGCTGAAATTTTTCCAATACTGGCCGAGTGTCATTATAGGATGAGAAAACTCTTAATTTGCCACGAGTCGTAAACCTGCTAGAAGAGCGTACTCCCCGCGATCTCCGCCAGCCAGTGGCAGCTGAATGACGTAGATCTAACTCACAGCTTTTTTTATTTATGACATATTTATGTATTTAAAAAGCGCTCCATCCACACTTCCTTGCGTTCCTTTTCAATTTTAAAGTATTACGAAAATTCATTTTCCACAAGCTGTCTTTTAGATCACACGACGTACGACACGACATGTAACGAAGGCTACTTAAGCTCTGAACTTTTTCAACGTTTTTTTTATCAACTAATTTCAGTGTCAATGTTTGATTTACTTGTGTTAGAAATATCAAATCCCCCTCCGGTTTAATAAGAACCGCTGTAATGGATCAGTTACTTGAATACTAGTAATAAAAAAATAGTGACAAGATTACAAAATTATTGTAATTATTGCATACAAGAAACCCACTAAGTGTAATTCGGGGATCATTCTGCTCTTGACTTAGTTAAGTTTTAATTATTATAAAAGCACCAAATATACTTAGCCTGCTATTAGATTGGGTAAACACCACTACCCATATACACCTATTTCTCATACTAAACATTGACGATGTTTGCTTTGAAATATGTAATGGACTTACTAGAGCTAGCGCCACACCTGTGACATTGTGTCATGTATGTATCGTATATAAGTTTTGTAACAGAAATCACGAATGCGGTATACTACTTGTGGTTTTGTTTGTATGTTGATACAGATTTCTATTAAATATGTACCCGTTTACAATCAAATATGTTAAAAACATGTTCGTCTTTTAAAACGTCTAATGCTTTATACCAACCTATCTACATATACACATATCTATATACTTTACATGCCACATTTTAGAAATACGCTGGTCTGAAAGATTTCCTAAATAGCTGTTAATAATGCAAACGTTGTGGTTCGCAACAAAGAATGGTGAATTAAGTCTTTAACGCTGTTGATACAATGTAACGTTACCAAATATTGTTCAGAGCGTGGTTTATACTAAATTTACTTACCCACTTTTTTTTTTAATAAAATTCTATTCGAATTTCCGCGGTCCGTACGAAATGCGCACACGTATTAAAGACATCTGGGCCGAATTGTTACAGAAGATGATCAGCCTCATCGCCGACCGGCTGGAGCGCCGCATCTGCGACGACGTGCTGGAGGTGGCCTGGTCCACCATGTGGAACGTGACCGACGAGACGCCGCAGAACTGCCAGAAGTTCCTGGAGAACCGCGGCATGGAGTACTTTCTCGCGTGCCTCAAGGTGCTCACCTAGCCACTGTATTATAATTCGCATTGACAACACTAGAGATTGAACTTAGAACGGAACTGTTATTTCCTGAATGACAGTGATATCGTTAACTACAATTATATGTGTCATAGTTTATTATTTGTACGTATTTACATATATCACTTGATATGTCATTATTTAGTGTAGTAATATGGTCTATTACTAGGTACGTATAATGGTTTGAATAATAATAAGGGGTTGGTGTTTAAACTTGTTAAAAAATACCAAATCGCTGTTTTCTAATCAGAGTTTATAGGCCAAAAAATAATTTAACTACTAAAATCCATCTCTAGACATTTCCGGACAAGGAAGAACTGCTGCGCAACATGATGGGGCTTCTCGGCAACGTGGCCGAAGTGGGTTTCCTTCGCCCCCAACTGATGGAGACGACGTTCCTCCAAGTGTTTTACGATCTCCTCGACTCGTCCAGTGACGGTATTGAGGTATGCATATCATATAATTGTTTGTCCCATCGGCGTGTCCAATTGTTCCTTTTTTTTGATGCAAAATGAATACACGATATTTGTTGTTTAAGGTTGATTTATTATATATGAACCCTTCTATTCTATAATTTTCTTACATCTTTCTGGAAGCCTCATTATGCCCTCTTTCCAAAATTGTTGAAGCTTATTTGCATAATATCCATCTAGGTTCGTTTTTATTTCGATTATGGATTTGAAAGGTTTAGTACGGAAATATTTTTTTAAGGAGAGGAACAATTAACAATCGGGCGGAGCCAGGTCTTGAGAGAAGTCCCAATTAAAGTGTAATAATTTTTCCCTTACGTCCAACGCAACGTGCGGTCTTGCGTTGTTGTGATGGAAAACGACGCCTCGCCGCGTTGTTGCCCGCCTTGAAGGAACTCCTTAACGCTCCGTTAGAAGAACTCCATGTTCAGATGCAGAAAGGCGCCCATTCTACACTAGTCACAAAAATTAAGGGATATAAAAAAAATTCCAAATTTTTGGGTGATTTTCAACAAGCTGTAACTCCGA
>DWTO01006325.1:0-10102 GCA_018244755.1 Jemadia pseudognetus | reverse complement strand
CGCCACACCTATTTCTGCCTTATAACAGCAGTGTTAAGCGCTGCTGTGTTCTGGTTTGAAGGGTGTGGTAAGGGAGATATACTTTTTCGAGGCATTCCAGCTTAGTCCTCAAGGGTAGCGGCGCATCTGTGGTCGACACCTGTGGGGTTGATCGCAAATGTCCATGGGCGGCAGTAGCCACTTACCATCAGATGGACTGCATGCTTGTCTGCTATTTCCATGTTATAAAAAAAAATACAACCTCAAGCCCCGCGTGGGATTGTGGGCATAGCCCTTCAGGAAGGCATATGTCCAGCAGTGGACTGTAATAGGGTGATGGTGATGCTAAACACGGTAAAAAATAATTATTTTAAAATGATGATAACGTCAGTGTAAGAACATGACTTAATTTAGAATCTAGTAGTTAGTGTGGAATCTGGTATTGTGGCCGATATTCCATGGTGCGACGTATTAACTTAATGTGGAAAGGATCTTAAGGTCGATTGTGAGAGGAGATACAGGTGTGAAGATAAAAGAACTATAACGTATAAAAGATAATATGCTTCAATATTACAGATGATTATAACATCAAACAGTTACTTTATAGGCAAAGGTAAATTGATGCCCAAGGATAGTAGTTAACCATTGATATAGCTGACAGCTTGTGTTTACGAGTTGCAGCGCAACTAGGATTTAGGTAACTGTTTATAATCACCTAAATAAAGTGGTGGGGCGTTGTTGTGGTTGTGGGCTTTGTTGTGGGGCGGGGGGCGGGGGGCGGGCGGGGAGACTGCGGGAAACAGCTGCGGACTCTATGGTTTACAGTCGACAAAATTATTAATAAGCTCAATTGTTGTAAATTATAGAAAACGTGTTCATCTGACCGTAAATAATATTCAAGCTTCAGATAAACGTATGTAGCTTACAAGGTAATACATACTCGACGACAGGTAAGTGTCGATTACTGGAATTGCTTTTGGAAATTAGAACTGAGCCATCAAGTAGTGACAAAAAAGTGACATAAAAAAAGCTCGTGAGGCTTCCAGCAGCAAACATATTTGGCAATCGATGCGCTCTGACCACCTCGTGAGCGACCTGGCGTGTACCTACAAAAATAATGGTAACTATCCTATTTTTGTAACTGGACATAATCTCCGCATTTCGACATCGAAGGCCCTTGTACAGAATGTTGATACTGTTATAATCAGTAAGTGCGGGCCCCACTGAGGGTAATTGTGGCCAATGATCACCCGGAAACAGACGCCGCTCGAGCTGGTAATGATGCTGTTGTGTCCAGTCATTACCTTAAGTACTTCTCTCCACAGAAATGGGGGTCAATAGAAGTACAAGACAGTATACATATATTGGTAATAAACGGGCGCGCGTGCTCGAGGGGAGCGATGGGTGCGGAGGGGGATTGTCAGGTCTGTAAGGAGAACGATGTTTGTCTTTCGGTGATTTCCGCTTTGTGAAGAATCTAGTGTAACGAAATAGATGTAAACATAACATAACGCCCGTAGTACTCGAAGAGATAGGCAGAGGGTTGTAATACACTTCCACGTTTCACTATTGCCATGCGCCGGGCACAAATCTAAATTACAATAGTCTAATAGTGACCGATCCGGGAATAGAACCCACGACGTCTAGATCGTCAGTGCAACCAACACGACCAACGTGGCCGTAAAAAAATGCCACTTCAAATATCACCTATATATATATAATTGTTGAACACGAAATTGTGTCTTTCGATACATACATTGTACTTAAAGCATTAAATAATAGTTATAACTGCATCGTCGTACATAAGTATGAGAAACACAACACACATACACAATCATTATACACACAGCGACAATACAAACATATATCGTGCACACTGTTCCTAAGACAAAATTACGATAATAAACTTCACTGACTATTAACTCAAGGGAAATAAGTTTTTATCGAACATTCTAGCCTTTTACGACGAAGCACACGTAAAAGGGGATTGTCCGGAAAATTTCACGACCGATTTAAAAGCTATTCGAGCCTTTTAAAGCTTAATACGTGCTTAAGGGGTCGGTAAAAACACAAAGTACTCATAAAGTATCTATCGTGACGTAGCAATGTAGATTTATAAATTATAATGATTGAATTTAAAGGGTTCCAAGCTCCATGTTCGGAGCCCAAACCCACCTCATCTGCCCATGGTGCTCCTGCTACACAACAGACGAAGCCGTCGCGAACGACTGATCACGGTGTAGCTCTCTAAACATAGCCCATGCCGCCGATGACCCACATGCCCAGCATGGGGACCATACGCAAGAATGCCCTCAGAGAGGCCTGCGTCCAACAGTGGACTGAGGCAGTCTGATGACGGTGATGATAATCAATGATTAGGAATAGTTGAATATCTTCAATAAACAGCTGTAACAGACATTTCGTACAAGGAAAAAAATATTAATGTACCATCTTACATTGTGTGTGAAACAACACAAATAAGTGCTTGGCTATTGCAGTGTTTATTTAGTCATTAATGTGTCTCCATAAGTTGTTTCGCGACAATGTAAGGTGAGACATCGAGACCGACGACTAATGTCGCTAGAGACTCGACCTACGCTCTAGACGATACGATTTACGACAGGCTACACTATACTCTTTACTTTGATAACCACATCCTAATAGTCGAATAGTTTGCTACCGGCCTGAAAGGGCCCGCTGGTCCAGTCGTTCGTAAACCTGACTGATGAGCCCATGGTCGGTCGATTCCTGTCCAGGATGATTTATTTGTGTTATTACAACATTAGATGTCTTCTTAGTCATGTTGGTTGCAAGCGCGACTGCCGAACGAGAGGTCTTGGGTGCAAATCCTGGGTAGGGCACTATTGGTTTTTTTTTAACTTAGATTTCCTAATATTGGCTCGGAATTTGGATATGTGGATGGTGTATAGCAAATAGACTAAACGATCTATTCAATTGTGGGATGTAAACGTAACTAGAGAAACGTGGGAGCATATTACACTCCTCTGTCTACTTCCTCGGGTATTACAGGCGTGATGATTGAAGATCGCCGCCGATTCTCGCCGAAGATTGAAGTCCCATCCATATCAGCTGGACTCGTGGCGGTCCTCCACGGTTCGGTTTGTGCGCTCGTTTTTACCGCGTGCATGCTAAATGTGGATGAGCTTTCCTCTGAGGCTTTCCTGGAATGCTATGACATAGGGTTCCTCAAGAAAAGCGCAAAGAGAGCTCTCCTTCAAAGCCAGCAACGCATTGACCACTCTTCGGATGTTGCAAATGTCCATAGGCGACGGTGACCACTTACCATTAAGAGGCCCATCTGCCTGTTTGTCAGGCTGAAATAAAAAAAAAATTGGGTGTCTAAGTGTACATATACCTAACTATAGAACACTAGGTTCGCTCGTCAATACAAATTCGACACAAGTAGTTAGCGAGTACTGATAAGCTGAACTCCGCCGCACTTGTCGCTGCGGCTCCTCGGGCGGCGGAGCGTGGCCGACGCAGGTGCGAGTGACGGAGCCCGACCGTGAAATGACACCATAGTGGCCGCTCCCACGCCTAGGAAGAAAAGTCACAAAGGGTGGCCCTGCTTATCATTGCGCAACGCACACCGAACCGAGACTCGACGCTGGCGTTTGTGAGATAATGAAGGAAAGTGTACTCGATACAGAATAGAACGGTGTGTTAATTACAGTATACTAACGGTTTTTTAAACTCGGCAATCGTGAGTGCGCTTAATGTAACGTTATAAATAATCGTTTCCATTAGTCCAAATTTACATTCAGAAATGATTTTACGTTGCCGTTCTTCAATGCATAACAATAAATTATTGTTTTATTCAATATACAGAAAAAATACCTAAGAACATTGTGTAAACTACCAATTAATACTTCGACATCATTCAGTAACATATAACTCATTATACTCCATTGCAATTTAATTAAAACAAAATAAATTTTAATATAAACGAGGAATATTGGACCTTAACTAGAAGTTGTGTGTTTTAATCTAAGCAATATTTTTGCATTTATCTAAAATATCCAATATTTTTGCAGAAAGAACGGTAATACGACTAATTGTTACTGTAAGAGATTTACCTATTAGGTAAACAAAGCTTTTATAAGAAGACTAGTGCAATAAATGTTTATCTTTGTCTTTGATTTATGTCACAGTTACAACAACCTGACGAGCGAACGAACACGTGACGCGACTGCAGCCAGCCGCCAGCTGCCGGTAACGGACTGCCCTGCAGCTGGTACCGATCAGCGCGTTTGTTCCGCCATCAGGAACTGTACATCTCGATAGAAGTCTACTGCAGAACAATTGTTTGATAGCCTCATCCATTGATAGTATTATTGTTTCTTCGTGTCTATTACACACTCCGCAATATTTAAAGCAGTATTGGGTTTTATTTAACAGTAATTGTATTCCAGACATAAATTTTTTACTGTTTTGTTGTCAGTAATTCTTTATCAATTCATTATGTAAACTACTTTCAGCTTAAAGAGTAAAATATTTGTTAAACATCACATTTTCTACGGGAACGTGTGCGACATCGTCACATGCTTCTACATACGAGTACTTCATGCTTCAATACATCTACAATACATGTACATATGTACACACCAGAATACATCGATACGATAATAATAATAACAATATCATTTATTTCCAACAGTACTTGAATAGTAAATATACAGATGCAATTTAGCTTTTACGATCGATTTACATTATATTTCACGCTCTCGTTAAGAATGTTGGAAGTTGAGGTTAAGGCGGATCTTAAATCGACTGAAACCAGCTCTCGGGAGTATCTCATTGATTAAATTATAACATTAAACCTCTCTCGCGATTACTGTGAGCCCTTACGCATACTAAACAGTGCTCGGTATAAACGAGAACTATTAAGCCGATCTTGTCTTGTCTCATCGTTAGATTACAAAGCCAATTGTAATTATCTACTTACGAGTAGGTAAGTACAGACCGCCAGACAAACGTCATTACCGCGAGCGTCGTCCGTAAAGCAACCGTCGCGATCTGTTAAAGTTATTGTCGCTCTCTGATACAAAACGGCAAGCCACGCTTCTTGATTCTTATGCCGCAAAAAGCGTGCGTAAAAGGCACGAGTACATTTAGCTGGACAGATCTTTAACTTTCAACAACAATACGTGCTGTCTCAACATTATTTACCTCGGTTGTCTGTCGCATCGCTACTACATACAATTCATCAATAGTAGAACATTATATTAGAGTTTAGGACTCTGTTTTATTCACTCACACACTCAGACACACAGACGCATACAGATAGACACACACAGACTCAGATTCAGGTTATGACTTGGAGGCAAGGAAGAATATGTTTTTTCTAGATATGCGTGACTCTGACTGCCTTGTTGGTCGAATGA
The DNA here is from genome assembly GCA_018244755.1 of Jemadia pseudognetus. Taxonomy (NCBI): domain Eukaryota; kingdom Metazoa; phylum Arthropoda; class Insecta; order Lepidoptera; family Hesperiidae; genus Jemadia; species Jemadia pseudognetus. The sequence goes on along the minus strand of DWTO01006325.1, from coordinate 4,718 downwards.
TTGAGACTGATGGTGTCGAATCGAATGATTTTTGATTGAGAAGTCCTATCTTCAAATCCCGGGTCGGACACAATTGAATTTTTCTTATTTTAGTAAATATACTAATATAAATTTCTAGTAGTGGCTCGGAGTCTGGAATGCGCAATTTGTAGCAATAGACTCACCTCTTATTCCATAGTGGGACGTAACAACGTAATTGGTGAAGCGTAGACTCCTACGCTTCACCAATTACGTACACTCGTACTACACCCCTCTGCCTACCTCTTCGGGGATAGCAGGCATGATGTTACGTTGTTACGTGTTGAATGAAAAGTGACGAATAAATTTTTTTGTTGTCGGTTTCACGCCTGTAATCTCCGAAAAGGTAGGCAAAGGAATGGACCCACGGTACACCAGTTACGTTTACGTCTCACTATGAAATAGGTCGTGAACCTGTTGCCACACACCGGGCACATTTCCAGACTCCGAGCCACTTTTAGAATACATAAATTAGGAAAAACCAGTAGTGCTCGACTTGAGATTTTAACCCAGGACCTATCGGTAGGCAGTCGTGCTTGCAATCAATACGACAAACAAGAAGCCACTTTAAATACAGAAAAGATAAGTGCACGAATTTAAATGAGTAGCATCAGCGACGGGCTAAAACAAGTGTGGCACAGTATGTTGCACCTTAAAGAGATTTAAGAAAATGAATATACATATGTGTACTGTTAAACTCATTTCCATCTGTGCGGGCCTTCTAATAATCACAAGAATTATTGAGGAAAATATATTGCATCGCACGCAACCGAAGCCGTAAGCGGATAGCCGGGATAGTAATCTTACAAATTGTAGACTTTAAACCCGACGTAACAATAAAAATTTTATAGACGCGAGCTTTAAGTAACATCAAAGATCGGTAGTAATTTTAACAGTATTTAAATTTTACTAGTTTTAACGGCTTGGAATACAAATGTTTAGATCGCAACGTTTTGGAATGAAACCTTTTTTCTAGAGGTGAGTCCCCTCGGTGGGCGCGGACAGACAAATGACTGTCGGTGTCGGCGCGGGCCGACGGCTGCAGCCAACCGGTTACCAGCCCAAATTCGAACTATATTTCTTTAGCGCTTTTTTAAAAGTATATACATTGTGTAGGTTTCGGGAGCGATCGGGATTAGGGTGGAATTTAATTAATGATGCAAGATAATTATAGGGTGCTCGATACCGGTTTCTGGCGTAATATTCACATTTAAATTAACGTTCGAAATTAGGCTGAGAGATACTGACGCTATGCTGATATTAATAATAAGCTGACAGATTCTGACGATAGTATAAATAACTACCGTAGATTTTATTATTTTTTGTCCTTTTTGGTCTTTATTCTGTTGTATGACTTTAGTGTAGCAGTAATTTACACGAATAAAAGTGTTTTCTTACGTTCTTACGTTTTCTTACGTTTAATAAGTACTCTCAATAAAGTTAGACGTGAAAGATACTGCTACACTGGCTACGGTTAAATACATAATATAAATCACAACAGTCTCACTTAAATAGCATGAAAACGGCGATATGTAAAAAAAAACTCTAGATAACCACTACTATAACGAGTTTAATGTAGTGCGCGGTGTATACATACAACACACAGACACAAATCACTGCTTCACAAATATTTTCAAACTGCGGCGCAAACATTATCGCTGCGGCCCCTCGCGGCGCCCGCTGCACATTCGTTCATTCAACAACAATAAAAAATAGCGTAATTACAAAAGCTCTCGAACGGACTGCACGAATGGACCACGTGGAACCCTCGCTTTACATGTCAGAAATAATTATTAAATAGTAGAGCTTTGTAAATGTACTTCTGTTGTGTAGGTCCACGTCGTGTTATTGAGATCAGTGACGGATCAAAAGCCTATTGTCAAAGTCCATCAAACTTACGAGACTCTGGGGACCCCTCGAATGGTACAGTAGATACGTTATACAAATGAACGGGAGATTATTTTTGGGGCATGTTCCGAATTAGAAATGAAGCGTTCTTAACCACTAAACCAGTTCTTGAAACCATAAAACTATAATTTATAAAGATAAATATAGAAAATTATTAAAAAAAATATCTACACGATTGAGATAAGGACAATATATTTACTATTATTGAAAAACATTACCTGTTTATGTTGGATTTCAATTCAATTGCGTTTATGGCTAAAGTTGGTTAAACTATTGCAGTATTTGATTCTCTAGCATATTTTTTAATGAGGTGCAATAATATATTATATTATTTGCACGATAATAAAAACGAAACTTTAAAGCCTATTTAAATGTATAAAACGTATAGGATGCGAATAGGATTTTATTTTTTTCTATATATGTACGTTTTCCAAAGTTAGGTTAGGTTAGTACTGGTTGTACTTAACAATAGAATTTAAAAGGTAATTTATCAATATGGAAAAACAAAACGTCAATTACTATTAAAATCCTACTTCCCGCTCGCAGCTGTCCCTTGCTCCGTATCATATAGATATTCCGTGACAATATAATTGTTGCAGTTTTTTTATTCCAGCTACGAAGGACGACTGCGCGCTAGGGCCGCTCCGCGGCGCGCCGCATTTTATGATTTCGCCTCGGTAGCCGTTACAGTTGGAGCATCTCCTAACGGCTTCCCACCCAAATTATTTTAATCTCTATTTCCTTATTGATAAAGATCACACAAAACACATTCATTAAATAAATTACCCATCTTTATTTTGTGATAGGCAGACGTAAAAAAATACGTTATTTCTTTTATGTGAACCTTTTGGTTTTGTCTAAGTACGAGTTTTCTAATCGACTTTATTATTGTTACATGCGGATGCATTTAAAGTGCACGTGAAATTTGGAGGTACTCGAAATTTAAGAACATTAGAGGGTAGTTAAAGAAAATATTAAATTAATGTATTTAATTTAGGGAAATTTACAATAATATACGTGACAGTTTTCAGGTACATATTGGTCACTGGTCTAGTGGTTAAAAGCACGACAAAAGAGCGAATGGTCCTGGGCTCGATTTTCGGATCGAGTACATTGGATTTTTTGTAACTTTAAATTCCCAGCATTAGAACCGCAATCACTGGTCTGTTATATAATAAAAAGATACCATCACGTCTGTAATCCCTCCGAGGTAGACAGAAGAGTGTAGTAAACTCTCAAATTTCACATGTTTACATCTCACCATAGAATAGGAAACGCCGCGCCATTACTATAAATTCTAGGTTAGTAAATTGTAACAGTAGCCGAGCCGGAACTTGAACCCACGACCTCTTGAGCAGAGTCACGCTACCGACCGCTCGGGCGACGACGCGTTCCTGTTGTGTAATAAAATATTACATTATAAGCACATTAATGAAACATAAAAATTTATATAACGTAAAAATACAAGACAGAATACAATTGTATTATGTGTTGTGCATAAAATCGTGTGCGAAAATAGCTCAAAACGTAATCTTCAAATACCGTGAGCATAAACAGCAATTATCACAACGAGGGCAAAAAAAATGAATTTTCCTAAAGTAGCGTTCCATTGTCGCGTGAGTTTCATTGTATTGTCTTTTCTGATCTATTCATTTTTATTATCCGTAAACTCATTCACGTTTGACTTTTATCGCAACCGTCAGTTTATAAACGTGTTTCTTGATAGAAACTGCATTTAATATTTTCATTCTTTGCACGCAATACCAATATTACGTATATTGGAATATATTATAGCAATATTACAGAAACAATATTGGTTTTATTGATTTGCTTATATTAACTGCCATATTTGAATTGTACCTAATTTGTAAAAGTATAATATCGCTGCACAAAATTATAATACACAGCAAGTACAAATTTAAACTGTCATGTAGTTTGTACGGTACTTGCTGTGTGGACCAGTGAGCAGCATATTACGTGGCGAAACCTGCAAACCTTGCTAACCTCGGAGTTATTAAAAAACAAACAAAAACTCTAAGGCGTGTGAAGTAGGCCAACTCACACTTGGCCAGCGTGGCAGACTATGGACATAACGCTTTCATCTGAGAGGAGGCCCGTGTTTCAAAAGTGGAACCAGTAAAGCGTCGTTGAAAAATTTGGACTAATATCTAATTCATAACCAATCTTAATAAAAGACTATAAGAGCTATTCCGTGAGTCTAAAGAGATACTAATATTATAAAAAATCAATACCAACTGGAGTAAAAACGATCATTATGATGGATCCCTTTTTACGTTAAACTATTGCCTCCGCTCAAAATGAGATGGGATAAAACCACTTTTATTATCATCATCAGGCCGTCTACATCCACTGCTGGGCATGGACATGCGGGTTGGAGATCGCAGAGCGCAGCTGCTCTTACCGCCCGCCCCGCCGCCTGTCGGCGGCCAGAGCATGCAGCTGTGTCTAGGTGATTGCGCCATACGGCAATTTGCCCAATCCGGGTTTAATTGCCTAAGCTGACTAAGCCCGGCGCTGGTAGGTTGTAAGCGACACCCTGGTATCCCGGCATGGGGCCGTGGGACATATTCTTTCTGCGCCCCTATACAGATACTTCAAAATCATACTGGATAATATAATATAACATGGTAAGGTTTTTCCAGTTCTCTATGTACATATGTCAAATTATTGAAAAAGAAAGAGAAAGAGAAATGGAAGAGGGAATTGGTGTAAAAATGAGAAAGGGCATGCTCCGTTGGTTCGGACATGTTGAGAGAATGGATGATGAAAGA
>DWTO01006324.1:0-10103 GCA_018244755.1 Jemadia pseudognetus | reverse complement strand
CACGCTATAGTAAGATACTAATGGTTTTACATTGTTCTGTACATGTTCTGTAAGCATCATATCTTATATATGTGGGTACATAATATACCTTAGATATTGTAAAAATGTAAAGGTGTCTTTAATAGGATCTGCATTGACAATATGCAAAAAGAATATGTTATTGTTTTATGTCAAATTGCATTATCATCTTCTTTTGCTTAAAAATGTCGATTTATTAACGTGTGAACTTATCGATGTTGTTGCATTTAAAGTGTGTAGAATTAATAAATAATTGTTGAAATGAAATCTTTTTATCATTTTACTTAAGCAGTGTTATGCGTTATCAGATCAGGGTGAACACTCATCAAATGTTTCCTTTGCTAATATGGCTAGATATATCTATGTACAGCATCGGAGGAAGAGGCTTCGTTTAGCAAATGTACATTTAATAGGGCACGATATCTTTTAAATTATGTCTTCTCACTGGTGAGTACTTCATAGGATTTATGATACACAACTGTGCATTCATGAATACCATCTGTATATTTTAGTCCACTACTGGGCATGGACTTGGTGAAAGGTGTTTCTGTTCATTATTCCCGCGCTCCGCATGCAGGTCGGGGCGCGTACAGCACACCTCGGTCCAGCAACACTGGAGCCCATCGTCGGCAACCGCGCGTCATGTCGACGTTAATACGCACGTAATAAATAACCGAACTTTATCCGCTCGTTGTACGCTTTCGGATAATTAAGCTCATTATTTTCAATAACGTGTTGTCGGAAAAATATTAGTCCATAAGTTTAGTTACGAATATTATGAAATACAATTCCGTCAGTAACGACTTCACGATCATCTTAATAACACGCCCCGGTTAAGCGATTCGCTTGAATATTCATTTCGGTTCATCATAATTTTGGTAGATAATTTGAAATTATCCAATCTGCGCCCGCGCCGCCGACATTGTGAGAAGTGCCGCGCCGCGTTCCTTATCACGATTTATTGCTTCTCACATTAATTTCATTATACGACCTATAAAATTTAATGTTATTAATCAAATACGTTGTAGTTGATCTTGATAAAATTACACTTGTCTTGGCTGTGTTTAATATTTTAGGATCGTTCTTGAATTCCTCTTTTTTTGTACCCCCTGCGATAATTAGTTGAGGTCATCTACGGGTGTCCGTAGCTAGAGCCAGAATAATTACTAAGTTACATGGCTAATTACTTTTCATTGTTTTTATGACCCTTTCGTTGTCGGTTTCTTCATTTTCTTTGGTTGTAGAATTCATACTACCAAATTACTAAATAAAAGAATAATCTCTTTCAATTCATAGAAAAAAAATAATATAGGTACGCCTTCCACCTTGAAAAATTCTTCAATTTTCTCATTGTTGTTTGGCTTAAACTTAAAAAAAAACTTAAAACCTGTTCCCAGCCATGGGCCATAAAATAAGTTCAAGTAATATGCAATCCGGTACAGACATCAAAAAAACTTATTATCTAAATTACATTTACAAATGCAATTAATGTTTAAGAAACTGGAACTATTATGCAATTAATTGAATGTAAATTGATTCTTAGGCACTTGTTGGGCCTCGCTGGCACCTAGAAAATGTATGAGCGCAATTAAGTAATTCACTCCACTAGGTCATTGACACATCCGGTCCCCTTTCAAATTCGTCTGCTATCAAAGTGTATGATTAGCTCTTATTATATTGATAGATAATGAAAATTATTATCGTATACCTATCAATAATGAAGACAGTATTAACTGAATAGATTAGATTTTTACCTACAGAAGGTTACTTTGAATAAGAAATTTTTATTCAAGTACCTACCTATAGGTAAATAGTACATTTACTTTCCTACGTTACGTTAGATCCAGAGATTGATTAGTTTAGCTTACGCTGTGATGTTCCGATATGTACAATACATTAGAATAATATATTAGAACGTTTATCTCCTTTCTATGTAGAGATGCTGCCGCATAAGTAAAGGAAATGGTTCAGGCGGCAGTGGTTTGAAGATTGCTAGTAATGTTACATGGAACAAAAAAAGGAAGATGTGATAGCTAATTGGGTTACGTACGGATATTCAATAACTATAGAAAAAATTGGCAAAAAAACTATTTGGCACTCGGTGCTCTCTGCCTACTCCGCAAGGGACCTGGCGTGAGGATATGTATGTATGTATAAAAAAAATCTAGAGCTTTTTGAACATTTCAGTAAATATCAGGATGCTCGAAGGTGTATTTAAAAAAACATGTTTACTGAATACGAAATACAACCCCTAAACAACAAAACTGTAGCATACAATAGTATTATGAATCTGGACGGGTATACAATTTATTCAGTCAACATAATTTTCCGGGCCTCCATATGCCATTCAAGAACAACAGTGCCCAAATTATTCGTGATCAGTACCACTACCTGATCGGATACCACAATTTGTGTCCGCATTAGGTAATTTAGTTTTATCCGGCTCGTATTTTTTACGACAAAAGATCTTCGTCATTTTTGACAAGGAAAAGGCCATCAACATTGTAATGTTGCGCGGCGCCGGAGTGTCGGCCCGGCCTCATCTACGCTTTGATCCAATCTGGCGGAGAGTCGAGCTGAGTCAGTTGACGACCAATTACCGATATCACTCGGTTTCGACCCGGCCCAAATGGGGCATAATGCCTAGGGTAATTATGACTCGGGCCGACGCGTCGCCTTGCCTTCAAATATTGATTTCGCTCTCAACTGACGCGTTTTATACTTTTAAATTGCTCTCGTAATACCGAGTACCTTTGCGTGCATTAAATACAAATGCCAGTAAGCATTTAGTATTTGTTCATTATTATAATATTCTTGATTTGTTCGATTCAATGTAAATGGAGCTAAAGTATGTGCCTTATGAGTCAATTCGTTTACACAGTAGGTAATGACCTAATAATAGGTCATTACCTACTAATAATATAAATTATTTATATTCTGATTTACAATCACGACTTTTTAAACTAAGCTTTCTAATATCCAACGTTCTAATATAATAACAATGAAGGCTTATTTAAGCTTATTTTTTATATGTACATTTGTGGTTTCCTTTTAACTTTAACTAACAAAACTCCATAGATTCAAAAACGTGGACTTAAAGCCTCGAGGCATTGTCTAACCTTCTCTACCAAACTTTAGACAAAGAAACGAACATCATCAAAACGAAAAATATCAACCTCTTCATTAACGTAGTTTCTTTTGTGTTCACGTGTATTTAAATAACGTATTTACATATTATAATAGGTAAGAAACCAGTCTACGTAACACCCCGGTTTTATTATTTTGTGGTGTTTTTATTATTGTTTTATGGAAATTATAATTGTCATGGAAATTACCCAGAGTGGGCATATTTACATATGACTACTCAGACGTAACTGTACGGACAAAACAGATATTATTCGACTTTCGAAATTTAGTGACTAAATATTTCAAACATAGGGTATAGGATAGAATTATCGAAGCTTTCGTGTACCTACTGTAAGAACAGCATTAAGTAGGTACATAAATTGAATAGGCAAAGAAAGCCGTCCATTCGCACCACAGATACTTAGCAGTTGTTGTTATACAAGTTTTTTCGTCGATGATATCATGACTGACGCTTGGGAGAGGCATTCTTGCTCGGCTAACTTAATTTGATTTAACCTTAGTGGTACTAAATCGAAGAGAGCTTTACGGGCACCGCACATCGCGACAGCTGCGCCAATCACAATGTACTGGGCGTGGCCGCACCCCGCGCCCCTGCCCTCTGTCTCCTGATCCCCTGGTTATTGGGCACAATGAAACCTTTTTTACCCAGCCTTTGTCTCACATTGGGGTGAAATATCCGGCCGGATATACCTTCTCCGGTCACCTTTAGTTATTTGTATCGGTGAAATGAACATTTTATAATAAATAGGGTACATAGATACCTACATATGATTTAAATAACGACGGACCATATACATATAGGTACCTTTATAGTTGATTATTGTTATTCTTATCTTTATTGACAATTCCAATATAATTGAAAAATCTAATTATGAAAAAGTAATTTAAATGTTGGATTGACTTTAAAAGTTTCTTCTGCATATAAAAGCTTCTTAAAAACAACCAAAATTTATTAATGTTGACGTCCCGCGGCGTCGGCCAGTAGCGATTGGAAGCTGTCGCCGGATTCGTCCTAATTGTAAATACAATAACCATAAGCTTCTTGTAATTTATTTATATTGTTTTTAGCGCCTGGGGCACTTCGAGCTCGGACACCGCGATATTAGTTCCCATATAAATAAACTGATAAATCAGTTTCGAGGCTCGGATCGATTCTCACGGCTAAGCGTGCTTCGTTAATTAAGCCCGAATAATATTAAAACCCCGTGGTTATTCAAAATAATTAATTATTAATGTCTATCTTTCCAGGAACACCCGAGCTTACGCGGCACGCCCCTGGCGATGCTGGCGGCACAATGTAACAAGCTGTCCAGTAAATCTCCTCCTCCCCTGGCTGATGCAGCTGTGGGAAAGGGGTTCCATCCTTGGAAGAAGAGCCCCGGCGCCCACTCTCCCCCGGGCGCCGGCATGGTACCACGTTCGCAGCCACCAGCTTGTGCGCCCTACGCACGTGCACCAACCTCCTGCGCCGCAGCACCCTCATACGGCAACGATCTCTACTTTCCGTCTTCAGGCGATCAACTACTCGGCAAAAGCGAATCAAGTGCGAGTTTGGGTTCCATGTATTCAAGACATCCGTATGAATCCTGGCCATTCAATGTTGGAGGGGGTGGTGGTGGCGGTGCACTGAAAGCAGCAGAAATGGGCGGAGTCGGGGCTGTCGGTAGCACCTGGTGGGATGTGCATAGCGGATGGCTAGATGTCGGGGGTCAGATGGCTAACTACGCCAGTCAGGATTACTCTCAACTCACGCACTCATTGTCAGGAGGAGCGCACTTACTCCCTCCTGCTCCCCACTTACTGCAAGATGCATATAAATCAGTTCTACCGACGCAAGGATCGTTTGGGTTACACGGACCTGGTTCACCGGCTCCACCAGCCCAGGCACCGTCCCCTAGATCACAAAGACGCTACGCTGGACGTGCTACGTGCGATTGTCCAAATTGCCAAGAAGCAGAGAGACTCGGTCCCGCAGGAGCTCACTTACGTAAAAAGAATATACACAGCTGTCATATTCCTGGGTGCGGCAAAGTATACGGGAAAACTTCGCACTTGAAAGCTCATTTACGGTGGCATACGGGAGAAAGACCCTTTGTATGCAATTGGCTATTCTGCGGTAAAAGGTTCACTCGCTCTGATGAGCTACAACGACATCTAAGAACCCACACGGGCGAGAAAAGATTCGCTTGTCCCGTATGCAACAAACGGTTCATGCGTTCAGATCATCTAGCGAAACACGTTAAAACTCACAACGGCGGTAAGAAGGGCAGCTCAGAGTCCTGTTCGGATTCTGAGGAGAATAGCCAGGGCGAGGGCGGAGCAGGCGGACGGTCCCCAGAGCATCCGCTAGACGTGAAGCCGAATAATCTGGTGTGACGGGGGCGCGCGGCGCTTGGCGTGCCGCACCACTCCTCGCTCCTGTGATACTGTTCGCTGCACCAGCCGCCGCGTGGGCCGACGCGCGGTCCGCCGCGCAATCCGCAGCGCGGGCAACCGCGCGGGCCACCGCGCGATCCGTCGCTCCAGCCGTTCTCTGTATATAGCACATATCAAAACAGTGTATAGTATGTAATTGTGTAACTGAAACTATGCAGTGAATACTGCCGCAGTGCGAAACGTGACGTGTAACTGACTGTTGTGAGACATAAAAATGTACAGTATAGATCTATTAAATATCGTATATTAATATTATAGCTAGAAATTGTATGGATTAGTATAAGTAGAATCACTCCCTTAGTCCAAAATCACAGTAAGTAACTTATTTTGTTATTTGTATAAATACTCCGGCAATCGTCTGAAATGTTGCATACTTTATTGTATTTATTACACCTTTTAACTGTAAAATCCTTCACAAACCAGGGTTCTACATAGAATAGCGAAATGTAATTAGTACGTACCTACTTCTATTATCTGTTTGTGTATTTAGTGTAATATTGCACGATGTAAACTTTTGTGTTTAAAAGAAACAAACTTAGTATAATGGTTCTAAGAAAGAATATAGAGATATTTCATAAATCAAACTCTTTGTTGATATCCTAAAACTCGCAGTTTAATATAAGGCAATGTCTATTTTATTTTACATAAATTTACACAAAAATATCAAATAATCTCTGTCAGAATACCGTATGGATTCTTATTTTAGTACCCTTAGGTACTTTTTGGCCCAATTTCATCCCGGCGAAGGTTCAAACGCTGCGCTACTTTCAATCTCTCATTATGTATTTTAGAGGTTGAATTAAAAATTATTTTATATACAGCTCGTATCCAATCTCACGGTTTAAGCTATGCTCCTGTCAAAACTATTGAATTCGGGTAGTATTCTCAATGTAAAAGTGTAAATAATACAATGAATTTATCATTTATAATTTCGATAAACAACAATAGGTACCTACCCGAACAGTTTGAACTGGGAAATCGCCAAAGGGACTATTCAAGACGTTCGATTCCTGATTTGTAATTAAATGCGACCAATTGCCCTGCGGAATATATTGCCCATGTTTGTAATAAAATATTATTAAGAGAAAAAAAATTCAAAGAGAATAAAGAAGATAATGACTTAATGAAGCAGTTGCGCTATTTTGTTAGCTTGGATTATTATCGTAACTATGTATATGTATGTACAAATTTGTGCGAGTAAAATGCCTAAAATTGATTTTATAAAAATTGATGAATATATTTTTCCGAGTGGAACATGTATTTTTATTTCCATCCATTAAAAAGTCCGATATCTGATTACTATTTGAATTATAATAAACAATATAAGTCACGAAATGGTACTTATACGAAAAGTAACCAAACATTCATAAGTGACCCCGCACCTATTTAGACAGCCTGAGAGACAATGGCGTAACCCTTTTCATTGTAAGAGAAATCGCGTGTTCAATAAATTTGGTATTCATGCCTTCAAAAATTCACACACTTTGCTGAATCCTGTAAAGCGCCGTTGGAGAGTTTAAATATTCTTTTAGAAATGTCTCCATATACTGAAGTGAGCATAACCAGTGCTCATATACTCGTAATACAGAATACATATAACTAACTATATTTAAATGCTGATTTCAAACATTGAAAATTGAATAGGTATGTATTATAAAGCTACGTAGCTACTGTTCGCAGTTGAAGTAATTCTTTCCTCAACCATCAGAATGCTATTTAACAGAATTACTTATTTTGATTTAACCTTAACATTCCCATTTACACCACTGCCTATTGATTAGGTCAAAGTACTCAAAGACCTTAAAGCAAAGGAGTAACGAACGATGAACAGATGCAATTTCTCGATACTTGCTTGTTACTTGAAGATAGCGTTTTTCAAATACGTCATTGAAATAGCCCTAATAACTTAAAAAAGTATCAATTAAACAAACAAAATATAAAACATTTAAGGAATAACCACCATGAGTCATACAAGCAACACAAATAAATTTGACACTAAAATTGACACACATTGCCACATTTGACACTAAATTTGAAACAACTACTTGTTGCTTCCTTTGAAAAACAAAGTTCGTCATAAACAAAATACATTCAGGTAGGTACATGACAATACAAAGACGTCATATGTGTAATAGGTGACACAATACAGTTAGGACGAATGATAAGCTTAATGAATGTAGAAGCAGCACGTCACGTCAGTAAGTATGTAGGTACATAGTTATGTGACAGTCGTTGCTCTCTGTCAGACGTTTGTCAGTTTGACGATGCAATAAGAAAAATTAAATAAGTAATGAGTTTTGTGAATATCCGTACGCGAAGATGACAGCTTAGTATCAAGGGTTGCCTACCTATATAGGTACCTATTTAGTTTTTTAGATGTACCTAAGTACACTTGTAACTGTTAACTACCGGGTTATACCCGTTACGTTTACATTCCACTATGAAATAGGTGGTAAGCCTATTGCCATACATTGGACACATATCTAGACTCTAAGCCACTACTACGAAACGTAGGTAAGTGGCAAAAATCCAATAGTACCTACCCGATCCGGAATTGGAACCCGGGACCTCACGATCGGCAATTGCGCTTGCATCCACTCGACCAACGAGACAGATAAAAAATATAACGTAACATCACGGCCGTAATGCCGGAAGAGGTAGGCGGAGGAATATAATACACTTCCAAGTTTCACCCGTTACGTTTTCTTCCCACTATGGAATGGTGGTGAGCCTGTAACCATACACCGGGCACAAATCCAGTCTCCGAGCTACTACTAGAAAATCTAAAGTACAAAAATTAAGTAATGCCCAATCCAGGATTTTGAACCCTGGACCTCCCGATCAGCAGTCGCGCTTGTAACTAACACGACTAACAGGTTTAGTGAAAATATCAAAGACCGTGGGATTCTTCAGCGACTTGGAGTTTACCTCGTGTCGGTGTATTACTTGTCGGCTGTGAGTAGATTTACAAACGTCCACGAACAGGCAATATCAAGCTGTCATTCGATTATTACGAGTCCGCACGATTGTCTGCTTAAAAGATGAAACGTTCAAATTAAATGGAATGTGAAGGATTCTTTTACCTAGCCAAAAAAACCTGTAAAAAATATCAAATACAAAATGATGAATTATTTCTATGATACCTACTGTATTAATTAAATAAGAATGGTACTTGATAAATATACACAATATTTATATAGAACGTCTAATATCAAACGTTCCATGTCTTAGATATGTGTGATTGTACATATTATTATGAATCAATCATAACCTTTTTTCAATTGGTAAGCGATTTCGTTATGTAAAGACAATTAACACTAGTTAAAATATTTACCTGATATTTTAAATACGATCGAACTCATATCACCAATCACTTGTGTGTTCTTACGATTTGATATCAACAAAAAGGCTACCTACAACATATATATAAAATTAAAAGCCATAACAAAAATGCAAACACTTCCATTGTGGAGTACGGGACAAGGAATTATGGCTACAAAGGTCATAAAAAGGTCGTAGGTACGATTTCATTTTAATTCCTTTTCTACCGCACACGCAGGTAATAACGTAAACATATTTTAATAACAATAATATAGCGCAATAAGAAATGATAGAACAGTTGAACATCTGTGCAAACGTCTCCTCAGCCTAACATTATGAGAACCATTACACATACATATATCAAGCAAAAACTATAATTTGACGTATTAATGACGTGTAAATTGAAAAAGCAAACTGATACACAATCACCGCGTTTGATTGTTCGTAATCAAAGCTTTGATCAAGTCGTCTAATATTTCACGACTTTTAATCAAGAATTTGATGTTTGCGTTTGTACACGAGATGACATCTGCAGTTTGCTTAACGTCCGGCAGCGTTGGGAAATTAAACTTTACGATCTGCGTGAAGGATGTACATTCCCGCTGCGCCGCTGAGTTGGTTACGACATTTTCGGGTGGCAGTAATTTGCGCGAGAGGGCGACGCTCGTCGTAAAAAGCGAATTGAAACCACAAATAATGAGGAGGGGAGTAGCGGGTGTCGCCTCCGCGGGTGGCCGCCGCTCGTGCCGTAAAAACCGAGCTCATCTGCAAGAGCCGCAGACTCCATTACGGCGCTCGTGGCCTAGCTCAATCCCGCGTTTATTAATGACGCGCGACGGTGGTCCCTGATGATCGCGGCTCGTCGCCCGCCGCCGCCTCCGTGTCCGTGCATTGATATCTCCATTCTACCTCAATCATGCTCATCCAAGTGGCTATTTATTTAAACTCCCATTAGACTACATCTTGATTATTGCTTTAGAATATTTTTTACCGTAATAATCACTTTTGTGTTGATATTGATACATATTAATATTAATTTGTAATTGACATTCGACGTAAATACGCCGGCTTTATTTGGCGGCTTAATGGCCGGCGTAATTTATTTTTAAATCGTAAAAAATATTTAATGCTTTTAAAATAATAACAAAATGACTGCCTCGTAGGTCGGGTTTGTTGCAAGC
>DWTO01006323.1:0-10103 GCA_018244755.1 Jemadia pseudognetus | reverse complement strand
TCATATCTAAGTATATATATATATATATATAAACGTGCGTAACGTTAGTTTCGTCTATGACATACGGTCAACAACAGCTTCTTAAGACTGATTAAGATAGTTGAAGTTTGTTTTAATACTGGAAGATGAGACATACATATCTCTAATAAGTTGTCTATGAAACGTTAATCTGAAATTTTTATTGAAATAAGAAATCAGTTACCGTCATTAGTAGGGCGCTTAATAGAATCAACTTGTACTTACGACGACATTAACCTTCATTTAATTATATCATATCTAAGCTCCTGATATTTTTAGCAAATGTCACAGCCTAATAATAAACTAAGATTAGTGCTAGACATTGTTAATAAAAGACACGTACTTGTAAGTTATAAAATAAAAAAGTTAGTTTTTAACATTTTATTTGAGTGTATATATCTTTCAAGCTTGTGTAATCGTTATAATCTTGTATAAGGAACATCTCGTGAAATTTGCTTCATAATTATAACAGCAACAAATTCAACTATATCCTAATTTGTTTCGCATTAATTGTAAATCTGTACTAAGCAAGATAGATCCGCTAAGCGCGGCTAAGTTATCTCACGGGTAGGGCAGCGCATCTGTTAGTAATGTCGGGTAAGAGTTGCAATCTAAAATTGAACAAAAAATGTGCTTAAAGTGGGTACTTTACGTATTTCGTATACCTATGAGATGTATAAAAACAGTTACAAATCAAAAATCCATTCACGCATTGCGAATGACATAATATGCGGATAGAGTAGAAGGCTGTGTTAACTCCGCCAGTCCGATATTATAGAGTTATAAAGATACTGAACGTGCTAGATTCAGCAATTTATTACCGAATGGCAGAACGTTCTCACAGTAACATGCGATGCGTAATTAATTTCGAGACGCGCAATTAATTTGGGCTCCTTTATCTGTGTCTAATTATTATGTGTGCAATAGATACGAACACGGGTAAAGTGAAGAGTTCTATTAATATAATATAATTTTTATTTATTCTTGTATAACATTACATTCACACTATCAATGCTAAATGCCACTGACATAAAAACTACCACATGATATTGTTGAAGTTGTCTTTCTAGGAAAATATATTTTATTTAAAGTTATTTTGCGCATTTGTGCGGTTTTAAATGTGTGTTATTTGAAATAATAATACCGTACACGAAATCTTACAATAACCAAGAGGCTGTGCGTATTTCTGATAGTCAAGTGTTTTTATAAAAGGGCTCGTGTGTAGGGTCCTTAATTATTGTGTATTCAACGCAGATCGTCACAATACCTGCACACGCCAACGTATAGCCCGTTAATTATAAATGTACACGGCATTCTAGTCATTATTGTGAACAAATAAAGACAATAGTCTTCTGCTTTATCTATGATTATAGGGTGTTTCTGATCTGAAACGTCAGATAGTTACAACGAAAATAAACCTTAATTGTATTATACAGAGGTTCACGAATGGTGGTGTTTGGCATCTTGACTCATCCTCAGGCAGTTCAAGAATGCGAGAACGCTGAATGAATATAAATTACAACGTGGGTTTATAAAGAAAATCTGTTAAGTAACGATATGTGGTGAATGAATTTAATATTATCAGAACTTAATTTGCCAAAACACGATTGCTAGGGCTGCTCGACGTTTTTTTAAATTATTTAATGCCTATTCCATTTATTGATTCCATACAACCCGATGCTGATCAAATAGGGTAAGGGTTGTAAGATTTCTTGCATCCGTTTAATTGAACTACCGGTGACACGTGGGAGTGTTCTGCATTCCTCTGCCTACCTCTTCGGGGATCACAGGCGTGAAGTTACGTACGTTTAATTGAAATACATGTAAACATTTTTTTCTATCTTTTTTTATTTCATGTCAGAAGGATGTCTTCCGACAGGACTATCTGTGATTTCACTTCGTGTCCCATGAATTCCAGCCCTTAATTGTACATCACGGGCACGCTTATCGTTTTGTTGCGAGAAATTCACGGATTTTTTCCAATAATTTAGCGATTTTGCCGCCGCTATCAATTCATGTGCAAATTAGTTTCTCATGTCGAACGTATTAATAAGGACTATATATGTATATTTTGTTGCAGTATCAGACATCGGGCACAATATAGTGCAAGATGCATTCCTCATCGCCGTGGAGGAGCAGGCGCGGCAGCGGCTGCAGCGGCTCTCGGCGCTCAAGCGGATCACCCCCGTCGACATGTCTAAGCTTTCTGTAGAGGTAACTATGCTTTTCTTTCAACTAAAACTAATCACTTAGTTTTGACTGCACTTCGAGTGTTAATAATCGTTAAATAGGTTAAATAATTCCTATGTTCAGAGGAGATAGTTATGAAAGAAAGGAAAAAGTAACCCTAATTTGGAATTCTTCGAAGTCGAACTGTATGTAATTCTCTTAGAAGATGTCAAAAGAGGTAAAATTTTGAAACCCTATCTCGCTGTTGGTTCGGTTTGGATTAATTCGAAACATGAATTACTCCAGTCAATCCGCGTGTCGGAAACTTAATTTGAGGTCCTCGCGATACCTTTGATACGTTTGAAATATACAGATTAAAATCCATTGCTTAACACTTCTCGAAACAACAAGTGATTTTTTAGTAAATATTCGAATTGTATCCGTTCAGAATATATTTCCAATAATGCATAATGCAACGTGACCAGTCCGAAAGATTCCTGAGGGAAGAGCCGAGCAGGTAGCATAACCAGCTCCAAGTGCTAATTGAGTTACTTTGAATTTACAAACTGATTTTGTGTCCACGGAACTTGGCTGAGCGTTTGTGTTACGAGCCATACGCGAGTCACGTATGCAAGATAAACGTTTATGGACACAAATATTGTTACAGCAATTAATAAATATTCAATGTTACTATAAATAAAGTTGACGTAGATTTTCCGATATAATCTTGTATGTACGGCACGCGAGTTTATTTGTTGTTGATTATAAATGTTATGACGCAGTCTGCGGATAATAATTAGTTGACCAACAGACCCGTATACTTTAAGACAAATTGCTGGTTTTATATGAGTAAGGTACATATTTCAATATACCTGTACTAAACTTCGCTGGAGATGCTTTTCACAAGCGTACACATACGTCAATGTGGCAAGCTCTATGTTCTACCTATACATCCCTTAACATATACCTACATATAGATCGGTGCATACAATTTGTATTTTGTTAAGAAAGTTTTAAAGCGGTTTTCGTGCGATTTCTAACGACACAAATGAAAACAATAATTTAAAAAAAGGATTTCACAAAATTCAGGAAGTCTATAATTGCCAATAAAAGATTTAGAATCGAGAATTTGATCAAAATTACGTAAATTGTTTCGATTAAATGAGAAGCTTTAAACACTAAACAAGTTAACAGTTCATAACGTAGCGCATCGCATCTGTGGTTGTCATAATATGAGATCTGAGGTATTATTTGTGCCAGACAAGGCGTTGCTGACTCGTGCAAGTTCACTCCACGCTCCGGGCTATAGCAGTCTAGGGTACAAGAAATAGCGTGTCAATATCATTGAATTTATTAGCTTAGACTACCTGTTTAGATTAATATACCTATATACAAGCAACCTGAAATTGCTTAAATGTTAACATATTACTTACAAAAAACTACACACTCAGAATTCTCCGTCTCTGCGAAGAGACACGCAAAAACAAGGAAAAAAAGATGCGGTAGTGCTTGTTCTGTACCTTCTTCAACCTTGCAATTATAATTTTTTTCATTTTTCATTATTTATACATAAATGCGATGTATATAATGATCATGATTGGTACATTGTTCGAGTAAATTGAGTAAATTTTTAGTATTCAATTTCATAATTGCACAGACTGAAAACAAAATTTCAATTTAAAAACAGGTCTTTAAATTTATTACCTAAATTCCGCTGGGCGAAAGGCTAAATGTAGCAATTAATTAAATACCGCGGTAGATATATCGACTACAGTATCGAGCACTCCAGCTGGTGCTTGCGAGAGGCTTAACATAGCCCGCTTCAGCCTGTTTCATAAGCAAATTAAACTGAAGCCCGTATCCCCAGCGCTGTGCTTCGTTATTTCTCTCCGGGCGGTAACCGAGCACATTCCGCTTGCACACTGTGCTCGATTACAGATGAATTCTGCTTTGAACTCTCGAGTTTCGCTCACTTCCATACGAGATTCAACGTTTACACATTTCATCTGAAGTCGCACCCATTTATTGAAGTGAAAAATATATTCTAAAACAGCATTACATTAGCCTAATCGTTGGAGCGAAAAATAAGCATATAAAATGGTTGTATTAAGGAAGCAAAATCTATTTCTGCATATTCACAGATAACAAAACAAAGGCGATGTACTTGTAACATACATAGTTCCGGTTAAATGGACAATCAATCGAGTTAGTATAAATATATTAGGTATGAGTGATAATTCAATACATTCGACGTTGATGCAGAAATGGCTGTAGCCGTAGTATTGTCCCGGGCAAAGAGAATAATACATTTACCACATAACAAGCCTGATAGTGAAGTCCCATTAATACTTATGTATACATATATATAAAATGTAATAAACTTAGGTAAATTAAGCTGTAAAAAACTGGGTAAATATCTGGTAAATTTACTGAAAAAGTTTACTTGGCGGAGCAGAAAAGGAATTTTAGCAGCTAAAACTAAAAAACCTGTTAAAAGTAAAGGCGCCACTCGTTACTAAAGTTCAAATGAAATAAATCGTAAAAACTGCAGAGCAAGAGGCACTTGAAGCGATCGCCACTCAGAATCATCTACAGGGAAAAAAATAGTCGTTCGCTCTATGGTAGAGAATATAATTCGGAACTCAAAATTTTCGTCGTGAAATAAATTCCGCTTATATTTTAAGCGTGCAACAATTATCATTTGGAGGGCTCACTGCCACTTGTTGCTTTTTCATCATTCGTGTATCCTCCGGGGGTTTAATCGTTTTAAATTAAAACAGCGGAACGAACGGCGCCGTGTGTCAATCCATTAAAAATTTCATGAAAAAGTTACTTGGTTCACTCTGGCCCCGTGTCGAAGCAGTTTTCATTGATTTATGAAAGCGACTCCGGACTCAGTACATATTCGTGTAAATGCAAAGGAATTTATGAAACACGTTCCGTGCGACCATTAGCGTGCGGGATTATTCCGAGCTTTCAAATTGTGCGAGTATCTGCTTCCCACATGTAATTTTTTATCCATTCAAAGACATTGATTTCACTAAGGAGTCATAAACGTAATCATCTTATCACAAAGGAATGATTATGATTTAAAATTGTGAAACGGTGGAATTGTCTGGAATTGTATGGAATTTGTCTGGAAATAAATGTGTTACATATCGGTTTTTTCAGTAATCAATTAATCTCAATAAAATATATTATTATGTGCACAAAGATACAACGTTTTGAATATTCAAAAATATTAGATTTATTATCACAAACATTGTGAATCATTGGAAGTTTTAAGTAGTTTATGACGAAAATTATAAAACATCAACGATGTAAGTATTACATTGTACGTGCACGAATGTTGACCACAATGACATCAGCCGATGGAATAAATTTATCTTGGTGGTTAGTCTAACGTTTATGGACCAAGGACGTACTAAGACGTTAATGATTTAATTAAAGACGAGACATTTTTTTGATTTACATTTCCCAATGTTTAATAGTTGTTTAATTATTTATATCCAATAACCGTATAGCTTATACGATAAATTATACTCTAACAATAGCAAGTTTGTGTACCAACTAGTTTGAAATTTTTATAGTACATAATGTTATGTTAGCATAGACATAGCCATAACAAAGAGAAAGAAGCTTTATTATTAACATGTAGTTAGGTACCGCTGGGAAAATTCAAATACATAATATAAAAATACGAGTACTTTTAGAGAAAAATTCTTAACATCAGCATATCAACAACATTGTTATTTTTATTTCCTGCTTTGTTCCGTATTTCATAAATCTCATGATTTGAAATATTAAAGATTGTCTTGATCGGTGTGTTCAATACGAATCACTGAATAATGTAAAATGGAAATATAGCGGACTAGGGATATATCTGAATTGAAGCAGCCTATCAGGAAACAATGCGCCGGCTGATTGTTCTCGCGAATGAGCCATTGTGATGCACGTATCATTTAAGATATTGTCCATAACTGCGGCATGAATATTAGCTGAGGAGGTTCTACTTTAAGCGATATTTCACTGTTATGTTCATGTATGACCGCGATATGTTTTCTGTAATCCAAAGATAGATTGTTTAATAGAGTCATATTAATTTAGAACTGCTGTCGCCTTGTTTTCACTTTAAAAACTCACAATTCTCACGTCTTTGCAGTTAAACAAGAAGAAACGTGTGCCTCCAGAGAACCGACAAGAGCTAAACGGATATATAGCAAACTCCTCAGTCTACGTAACGTCAATAAATGAAAATGGTGCTATAGAGAGCAAGCCGACAATATCTTCACCAAAATCCCAACCTAAATCTTTACAAGCGAAACCAGCGCCGTTGATAGCAAACGGCGTTGATAAAAATAAAGAAGCGGAAGTGAAAGAAGAGAAAGAATCGAAGGCGGAACCTGAGAAACATGAAAAAGATTTAAGTGAGAAAAGTGTTAAGGTTAAAGTGGAGTGTGAAGTGAATGAAAGTGAAGTGACTAGTGATAAGGATAAAGATAAGAGTGATGCGTACAATGTGGCTAGAGAGCATTTGAGTAACGGTCGCTGTGAGAAGCTTCTGGGCGAGCAGCCCGACCACAGGATCAGGACTACGGCAGTCGTCGAGAACAATAAATTAGGACCGGGGGAAAATAGGTGAGTTTTGAATAGTATTTTCATGTAGGGCTAATGAAATCGTTGTGAAACTTATTTTGATTGAAACTCGAGATAATTCTTTTACATATCATTAGATTTCTCTTATGATTCATTGGAGATTGCAATTAAAAATGTATTTAGTATGCAGAGGCATGGACTAGAAACGCATAGAGATGTTTAAACAAACACAAAGCAGATTTTATTTATTTCGTAAAAACTCTCTAAGTTTAATCTAAACCTTGACACCTACAATGCTTGTTGTATATTAGCTGTGAGGATAATTGTACATATACTCAAAAAGGTTTTGGTCTTTCAAGTTTTAGTTATTCAGTATCAAATGGTGTTTCAGTCAGACAACTAGGTACTTGTTTCTGAAAAACCATTTTCATAGTTAATTCGATGAGTTACGTATAATATCCCCTCGGTTACCACAGATTTCAATCCAATAATAATTTTTAACTCTAGTACCTACTAATGGGGTATCTGGTTTTAAGTTCAGCTATCATCTTAAAGCACTGGTGGAATAAGGCGTCAGTCAATAAAATAATTCATGATTCCTATCATCATCACTCCAGTCCATAGATGTTCAGTGCTGGACATAGGGCTCGCCAACCATCGCTACAATAAATAATCCTTTATTTTTCTAATGAGTCAGGGTCAGTTTCATTAGTACTGTGAAATAATGATAGACCGTTAATTTCAAAGGCAGCGTAGTGATATCGTATCGTAATGCGCAATGGTTTTTTTTGTTAGTTTCACAAAATATATTTGATCCAGAATCGTGTGAACTGGACGCAGCGAGATAAAAATTAATGGATGCACTCCGCAAGCCAGTTACAGTTAGTGTTACTCGTAATAACACAAACCTACCCCACTCGAATATGTACCAGAGCGTATGTTATTACATGGAACTCAACGTCAGCTATCGAGATTCTTCATCGGACCGCTGCTATTTCATAAAAATTAAATCGCCTAGAAGCATAATCGTATTCAGTCGCAATTCCATTGAAATTAAAACTTCATTTGATTAACGTCAATCGGCAGTTTATTTTTAGCAATTTGTTGCTTGTTGTCTTAGCAATATTGAGCCTCCGTAATGCCGAAGCCACTTTTTTGTCGTTTACGACGTACAGGAGGTACCAGAGCTCGCATTCTATTTCCGAGTTACCTGGACATAATATGTACATCAATAATAGCCTAACGAGTTTGATTTTGCATTCGAATTCTAGGACGCACTTTTGATTCCAGAAAAGTGCCTTTTAAATTGTGACTCGCTTTAATAAACTAATAATAATGCTCTTATAAGGCGTTTATAGCCCCGTAGGCTTTGCTTTAATATTTCTCATTGTAAGCTGTTACCCGTATACAGTAAAACAATTGAAGATTTGATAATGTTGCTGAGCCAATATCGAGACTTTTGTGACCAATCTGGTAGGAGGTTCCTGCAATACTGATGACCACTAATAAAACTAGGGTGGTCACACAAAACGTGTGGGGCTATTTCTATGCGTTACACGTTACTTCGCCGAAGAAACTTGGCAAAACCGACTGTTCGAGCATTCTATTATTAGAGAGAAGGATTTAAAAAAAATTAAATTTTGTAAATCCTTTTTTATTATTTAATTGTGTAAAAGGGACATTAATTAAATTCTTAAAAACCTCCATTTAAATGTAATATATACTAATAGATGTAATCTAGTATTTTTATGTACAAGGCTTTTCAGAAATAAGGTAACTGAAAATAAACTAACAATTAAACTCACAATAGCCGAAGCCGGTGAAATATCAATTTGACGTGACCTTGGCTAAATTGGTTGGCTGGTTGAGTGGCGGCGGTGACTGCTGGCCTTAGAAAGTAACGAGGGAACCTCGATTGTCAAGGCTCGTGAAGATTAACATGAAATTTCCTACGGCTTCATCGCTGATCTATTTTGCAATAAAATAATAATATTTTGGGATAGTCAACACAGGGCCACGTGAGCGCTTGTGTAGGTACAGTAGGCTAACACATACATATTCGTATATAATTTCGTAAATAAATAAACACTAATTCTTGCTACAAATATTTTTTCTGGGTGCGAATCGATTCCACAACTACCACTTTAAACAGACCAATTTTTAATAGACCAATTGACATATTCTTACTATTCGATTCATTGTTATATGAAATTTTATTATTCATTTTCAAGGGCTACCAAGAGTTGTCCTAAATGTAAATATAAATTTTATTAAAAAGCTAAAAAAAAGCGCCTTCAAAATTAGTATAACCATTAAAACTGCACATAATTTTCATGTACTCGAACAGTCATACAAAGACAATATAATGAGAGGTAATAAACTAATTGTTACAATATGGAGCATATAAGTCTCTGTACACAATACACATTACTTAACCAAACTATATGTATACAAATAAAATACACTAAAATGTAATGGCCTTAAGACGATACATAAATTAACATGTTAGTGTGTGTACATTTTAATAGTTTTAAGTTTGTACAAAATAAGACTACACTTGTTCGAGTGTGCGTCGTTTCTACAAAATGATTACTGGCACGCGCACAATGTTTGTTCAGCCAGCGGTCTCCAACACTTGTTATTGAATTTATACATAAATATATGCATGCGTATTCTTCATATTTATTATGCTGATAATTCAATATTCCAAAAAGCAATCCAGGGCCTTAGGGAAGAATATAATCCTGGATTTTTCCAGCAAATGCAAGGCAAGCTTAATACTTTGCGTTGTATACAATATATGGACAGGAATAAACAGTTATATATAATCTAATATGTAGTGGTGGCTTGCAGTGTCGATGGTGTCCGG
Organism: Jemadia pseudognetus; assembly: GCA_018244755.1. Lineage (NCBI taxonomy): Eukaryota > Metazoa > Arthropoda > Insecta > Lepidoptera > Hesperiidae > Jemadia > Jemadia pseudognetus. The sequence continues at coordinate 451 of DWTO01006323.1, read as the reverse complement.
TTTACGACAATAGACTCACACTGCATTCCATAGTGGAACGTAAACATAACTGGTGAGATGTGGGAGTGTACTACACTCCTCTGCCTACCACTTTGGAGATTACAGACTTGCTATAACGTATTTTTTATGTTACTAATAGTAGGTACTAAAAAACATTTAATAATTTATTTCCAAAACATTTATCACAAATACCCCTTTTTACTGTACTGATTCTCGTAATATCGCTGATCGCCTGTCGCTTGCTGATCGGTACTAAGCCTACACAACAGTACCAACAGGGACTTGTACAAGAGTATGGTTCTCCTCTGTAGACACAGCCGTTCGCTCCGAATATTGTATTCACGTAACTTCGCCACTCAAACTACTAACACGCATACGATTGTAATAATAACGTAAACGTTACACCACGCCCGTAATCCCCGAAGAGGTAGGCAGATGAGTGTAGTACCCC
>DWTO01006322.1:0-10103 GCA_018244755.1 Jemadia pseudognetus | reverse complement strand
ATACACAATGAAATGGTATATGGATAGAAGGTACATACATATGTACGTGGGATAAATTTTATCATGATTGATAATACTTTGCATCTCATTGCTCCAAATGCAAGAGATCCTTAAAATAGGGTTGGCTAATATAAAAACAACATAAAAATTTAAAAACAACACTTCATATCACTCATTGTGCCAATGTAATTGACCATTATTTATCACAGTATTACAATCCGCTGGACAGCGACCAGTCTACAGGTGTTAGAATGTTACGTAAAAAAAATTGAAGCATTATATACGGTACTTAAATATATTATAACCTAAAATCGTACACGTATAGACGCCAATGATGCTAGCGCTGAACGCTAGTAGGTGTATTAAATTGATGTCAATTGTACCAGCATGTACCTACTCATGTCCGTGCCGTAGGCGCAACGCTTTACGCACGCGCACCACAAAAATATTTATTTGTAATGCACGTCGCACGTTCTAATCGAAACGTAAATACACACTTTTAATCGTATAGTTCCTTTGTGTTAAATACAGTCAACTAGTCAGTAGCAATAAATAACAGTGCTATCATAATTGAATGCACAGCTATGATATTCGTAATATTTATTTAACGTATTTCCTGTTGTATGTATGTAATAACTTTACGTTTGTTAACTTAAATCGAGCGCGTAAAATGCTGCTGTATACATTACTTACATACATTTATTGGGATTTAGCACTCCCCTTCTAAACATTCAGACTGATGCTCTAGTAGATTTCCGTCAAACGGCCAGATGAATATTAAAAAATTGTATCTCCAATTTTGAGCCACTTATAAATTTATCGTACTATTCCATTTTTTGTATTTGTAATGTAACTTTTGTATAATTAATAATTAAGTCGGCTGGACTCACGTGCGTTTTTTCGGGACGGCCCGACTAGTTTCGGACCTATACGAGGTCCTTCTTCATGAGCTCCCGCCGATTGCAGCGAGGTCGCGGCGGAGACTTCGTAGTATGCTTGAGATGGTTGAAGAATTTTTTTTTTTTAATATGTTATATATGTATGGAAAGCAATTCCAATTGATATTACTTTCTAAAAATGTTGGGGTATCATCATCAGCATAATCAGTATGAAATTTTTTTTGTCTTTCATAATTAATTTTTTAGTGGTGTATCTGTATTTTAACATACATATTTAGGCTGTTATTCAATATTTTATCTTCAAAGGTAAACTGAATCGCAAGTTGCAAATACATTTTACATCAAGCGGTAACACGTATAAGCTTTATACGTAGTACAAAATAATAATTATTTAATAATATCTCCAGTACCACAATGCAACTAATGCAATATTTATTAGTAGCATGCAATGTTATTCTTACTAGAATAAGGAGCACACATTAGAAAAAGTATGTATAATATGTTATGCCATAGCCCTGGAATACTTAATTTAATTACGTCACATAATTAACTTAATTATCAGTTCGACGGTTATAATTGAATACGCAGTTAATTAATAAGTCTTATGCCTACATACTAATCGAGTTAAACGAAATGTTCTCAAATGGTGTTGTTTGTAGTATCAAGACACCTTCAATTTTTAAAACATACGAATGCTTACTCTCAATCAGGTGATCTAGGAGGTATTATTGCAATTGCATATAACGTGTATAAACGTATTATAAATTCCATATAAACAAACATCCTAACAAATTCAAAGCATTATTAGTGACATCCATAGAATTTTAGAGTAGGTACATAATTTTAATGGCAGCCCTTTTTATGTCTCATTGTTGAGTACGCGTCTTTCTCCCGACTACACCACCATATTGCTCCAATACAGCTAGGTGAAGATACGATTTAGTCATTAACTTATGTGTCGGATATATTTAAACAACCATTTAAGGTTTCACTTTTGGTTTCCTGAAAATTATAACCCAATTGCTTGAGGTACCCGTTAAATCACAGAAACTCTCGTGGGATTTTGCCATTAGCAGTCACTCAAACAAATACCGACCGTGCTAACGATTGCTTAATTTTACAGATCGTTTGCTATTTGCTACTGCGGCTGGTCTGCGAAATTTTATATTTTAAACTTACTTTATGAAACACTTGCATAAAAGAAGTTATTAGTTATACTGATTATATGAAATCATTATATTGACTCAGTCACGCTAGCCTTCAGACACGGGCCTTACAGAATTAAGGAGTAATCCAAGATTGGAAGGTTTCCTCACGTCGTTGTGCTTCAGCATTAAAGCAAATGATATTCAGCTTTTTAAAATGAACATAATTTACTTATAAATAACTGACTGGGCCGACGGTCCTGTGGTTATTGAAGCTGACTGCCGAACCGAGGATCGTCAGTGTGATTCCCACCCCGGAATTATATTTGTGGTGAACGTAAATGGTTGTTGTGTTTGGGTGTAAAAAAGCATCTACTATAGGTACTAGTAATTATAAATTTACAAGTGTAACGTAACATCACACCTGTAATCCCCGAAGAGTTAGGCAGAGGAGTTTAGTACAGTTCCACGTTTGACCATTGTCATTTAGATACCACCATGGAATAGTTGATGCAACTATTGCCATACACCATACCATATACAAGTCGATCTACTACTAAAATTTACATCGAGCTACTACTAAAATTTACATCGAGCTACTACTAAAATATCTAAATTAAAAAGTCCTATAGTGCCCAACCCGGGATTTAAACCCAGGATCTATAGGTAAGCAGTCGCGCTTGTAATCAACATGACCAACGAGGCCGTATAAAACAGAATACCTACCTATTTATATTAAAGCAACTGAGAGTTTATAAAAACAAAGAACACAAGTTAATTATGTGCTATAACTATTTGTTATTTATGATCTAACGCCTGTTGATCAGCTGCATTATACAAAAACACACATGCATAATTATAAATGTTCGCATTCTTATTTCAAATTCTTCGTCATCTAAATACGATTAAACAACTGTCATGTATTTTAGCAAACAGCGCCCAGATACGTGATGTATTTGTTCTGTAATATTATTATAATGGCGCAGTTAATGTCCTATAAGAGGATGACGTAATACTGTTTCGCTATTATAAGTAATGACGGCGCTTTTTTAGTAATTTGGAACCAGCAGTCAATAATACGAGTCGGATCTAGCTAGTATTTGTTCAGTCAATTGACAGTGTCAAATACTCAAGGGAAATGGGTCAACGACATTTTTGTTAGGTTTAAAAAGTAAAATCATTTCGCTTCCTGTATTGTACCTACTCGTATTAATAGTTAGCATTGAAGATTTTTTAAGGTTTGCCAATGTTATTTTTATTCTCGTTTCTTGCACTCTTCGCTTTCACGGTATTAGGTACATTGTCAAAGAACATAAGAACGAAAATATTTATACCAAGGGACGTAATCTTTTTTTAGGTGAAGGCGGTCATGGCAACTGCTATACCTCTGCTTTCGTTGGTGTTCTCTTATCTCGCTTAAATATCCACTTTCTTCTTCGTAAAGATCCCCGCGCACTGCTGACATGTAAGCATACCATCATACTAGTTATACAAGTCTCTTTTTTGCAGAATTTAGGTGTTCCGCGAGTGATCTGACCACCACAAGGTGGAAAGTCTAGCATGATGTGATGACGGTGCACAGTCTGCGTTTCGGTAGAGTATAATATGTTAGGCAGCTTTCAGCATTTTAAATTCCATGGTCTTCTGTTCGCAAGACCTAAATAAGCTACAATGATATCCACTAACACGGGCATCGTGCTGCCTACCTTCTTATGAAATATGAACAATATATTATATATGACATATTATACATATATACGCGACATATTATAATACATATAAACATATACGCGAGACAACGTACTTTAATTTATTATTTTCATATACTTACCTAAATTTATAATCTATCTACTAATAGGTATGATGACCATTTGACCAAATGAGTAAATAACCATTTAACCGTAATATAATATGGAGTAGATTATACAAATGAACAAACAAGGACATTTATATACATACATACATATGTAACGCGAAGTACGAATCAGCACGAGTACAGTTACGATGCTAATCACACAGCATATTAATATCATTATTATCATATTTGAACGCATTTGTTCGATACGTAATACAAGTTAGCGAACATTGTATAAGATGGACGCAGCATGCAACCCCCAATATGTTGAAAGTATGTACCTTTCACTGCATGAAACACAATTATGCTTCATAAAAGTATCGTAATCACCGAAATCGTATAACTGATTGAAGTCGTTATAGGCTATGTTATTTATGTATGTTTAATAACTTTTATAACACAAGTTTGTAAACATGCAAAGAATTGTCCCTTGTTCTATTTTTAAAACGTCCTTCAAACTTAACTAGGGCAGATCGCGGATGACATAAAAAATAGAAGAAAAAAAACAATTTATTTTTTAAATTTTTATTGCAATCCCGACATCGATCACAGCAGCAACTACAATAATCAAATTTATAGAAAGCATATAAGTCTAACTGTCTTTATCTGCGTGCAAATAATCGTGCAGTGATAATACTATCAGCCAAATGGCAACAGTTTTTGATACTCAATATAAAGGTTTTCCATTAAAGTTATTTGAAATGATAACGATTGACATGTTCGTTGACAATATTTTGTTATATGTAAACATACAAAACTTGTAATGATAAAAGTACAATGGGCAACATTATTGGGAAAAAGAGTAGCCTATGTTTCCAAAGTATTTCAGTTTTAAATTTCATAAGAACAGATTAAGAGGTTTTAGCATAAAAATAATGCACCTACAATATAATTGTACCTTTAGTTTTTCTTAAAACCCAAAAATAACATAATTTCAGAAATTGACTACCGTTCAAAGATTTTAAATCAAAGTATGAAATTGACTTAGAATTCTACATTAGATACTGCTTTTGTTTACAATGTAGTTAGCGCTATGAGCATAATAACAAAAATATATTATAACAATTTATATACATACAAAAAACATAAAACTAATAAATTAAAACGTTACAGATAATGAATTAAAGCAAAACATTAGACAGCCATTACAAATCACGTAATATACATTATTCACATATATTTAAAACAAATACTTCATATACAAAAAATTAAAAATTAGAACAATTCCTAGTCGTATTACGTATAACAGGATTTCAGCTATGAACGGGAAATTAGGGCTCGTGAGCTAACCATGTAACACGTCAAACGTGTATAGGAGCGACCACCCAGGTCTACATAACAAGATATGACATACCTACTCTTTTTCTTTTAAACAAAAGATGACAGTCACAACTTTTGTATTTTTTTCAGGAATGGTTAAATTATTAAATAAATTAATATAAATTACATATATCAATCACATTTAACGTACTTGGTATGTACTGAGCGACACTATTACGGTTAAAACGATTTCCCAAAATGTTACGAATTTCCCTTACAAAAGAAAACAATTTAAACAAACAAAAACTATGTACTCTATTCTACCCGCCGTGATACAAATTCTATGGAATTATTCAGTAATAAATTAGCCCAGAACAAATGAAATTTTTTTTATAGTAAGGACCAACATATTATGGCGTGCCCCTAACTCCGTTGCTAACTAATACATCACAAAATGTCACTAGTAATTGTGACAAGAAAATCCTAGAAACAGGCCAAGATAATATGACAAAACCCTAACAGCATACGGAAACCTGTTTTAAAACCACATTATAATAAAAAAAACAACATAATCCATGGCATTTATTACATGCTCCAACATTTGCCACCTTGATTGCAGATGGTAATAGGATGACGAATTAATAGCTGATGACTCTAACTGAATGTCAATTTCTGATAATGATGCATATGTAATTAAGGCCCCTGACATCAATTGAACAGTTTAATTACAACAAAGCATTCGGAATGTACATGGGACAACTACTTTTATAATATATATTTTTATACACAACTAAATAAATTTACTATTATGCTAATAATCTAGATTTATGAAAAATTCCACTTTTGTTCTGTCGACATTACATTGAAATGCAATGTGTTTTTTCACTTAGAAAAGAGTTTCATCATATTATTTACATATATTTTATTGTTTATTTCTTCATAGAAAGTTATCATTTAACTGGGTGAATATGATATATTGTCAATTACATAAATCCCAAAATAGTGGTACTTTTGTTTCAAGCATTGCACACAATGTCCTCTGAGACATTTTCAATTTATTTTTGCAAAAAACATTTTATATTATATTGCACATCAAAAATGGGAAACAAGGATACTTAATAATTTCAAAAACTACATATCTATTACAGAAATAAATTTTAATACACTTAATATATCATTTAAGTATGATTTTAATGTAAGAAATAAATAATTTTTTTATAAAAATAGTGTTAAAAAGTTGATTTAAAATTGCAGTCTAAGATTTGTTCACATCTAGAAATGAATTAGATGGTTAAATTTATGTTTTAATTAATCAAAACAATAGTTTTATTGCTAGTATAATAAAAAATAATATGGAGTATAAGGTTATTATTCAATAAGTACATACTATGATATAATTGTTCACTTTTTAATTATAATTTAATTGTATTAGATATAAGACTATTAATTGGTTAAGGACACAAATAAAATTGAATAGCATGAAGATTATTTCAAACGAGAATTGATATCATTTTAATAATTGGAAACAATCAAAATTGATATTTTAGATTATATTGTAACATGGTACTCAATAAAGTACCTTCATTGTTTAAGATAAAATTATCATTAGCTTAGATCATCATGTAAGACTTCCTAACATTCTATCGTGATATAAAAATATTGCATTAGAATATTTACATTGCTTTTAATACTTACCTTTTGTGTCAATATCGAATATGCCTTTTATCTATGTTATTACAGAATTTCCCCAAGTTTATATGTTTATCGGATCGGGGCTGTAGGAATGGGTAGTAACTGGAGATGAAGCTCCATAATCGGGTGTCGAAGGTGTCGAAGTGGGCGGCGATTCTACGGGCTTTGTCAACACTGGTGCGACGTACTCTGGGAATCTCACAGTGGATTCTTCTTGCAAAGGTGCAGGTGGAGTGCAACTTGGGAATGGACTAAGCAAAAGGAACGTTCCGAAAGCAACTATTGACGCCATAATTAAAATGATCGTTCGCGCCTCAAATCCCGCTCGCAGCCCAGCCCACGCAGCCATGTTGACGAGAAGTAGCAACACCGAAATACGTATAAGTCTCACGGCTGTTGCGTGAATACGTCCGCCGCCGACTCCGCTCATGTCACTCGGGCCGTAAGCGAAGTACAGATTATGTTTGTCACCAATATGCTTGAAGATGAAATAGATCAAACCAAAAGGTGCGATCAAAGGGCAAGCGAGACTGTATACCATCGTAATAGAGAATATCGCTAAGCTCCAGGCATAGTGAACTCCAAATGGAAATTCGTACAGGATAGCTTTTTTAACATAACTCTTTTCAGCTTTGGATTTTGATTGTAATAAGTACCAAACATAAAGGAACAATTCGGGGAAACGTATTAATTCCAATGCAGTACCAATAAAACCTGAAGTAATGACATAGTTGACAAAGAATGCTCCTTTATCTGGAAGGAACACACAGTCCCAACGCAATGTATCGTTCTCATGATGTATCGTCCAAAAGACGAAGGCTTCGGCACTAGCAAGTCCTAAGGAAGGTAATATCAAGGTCATCAAGAGAAGGAAAGAAACAGTTTTTGTCATGATGGAGTAATTTTGTTGAGATTTTGTCCAATGGGAGAGGAACTTGTCAGAAAACGATACGATTGCCGGCATGACTGCCGCCATCGTCCAGAGCAGTAGAGTTGGAAGAAAGTCGAAGATCAAGCTACTAATTCGTGTTTGAACATCAGGCTTAACAACAACAGTATTGAACAAGTTTACAATAATGGCTGGTGTGGTCAAGAAGAACAGAACAAGAAACAGGAAAAAGTTAACTATAATTGCCTTTACATACCATACCCCAGGTTGAACACTCAAATTTTCCCAAACAATGTCAGATGGATTTGTTGCATGTGATAAAACCCAACCACGGTGTAAGCTGAAATTGTTAATTACATGCTCTGCTAATTGGTATGATGGCAAGGTCAGGAAAGCTATGCCAAGGGGATCATTTAGAACAATTGCACGGCATCTTGTTGCCTCATCCTTCAATCTCTTCTCTTCGATGCTGTAATATTCTAGAGCATCTAATTCTGGACCACACAGTGTAGGTCTTACTGTAATTCGCTTACCAGTTTTTCTAAAGTATGTGTCCGTGTACATAAGAGCTTCTGTTACCATTTCTTTTTTTTCTTGGACTTCGTTAAGCTTGTTAATATTGTATGCAAGTCGAAGATCCACAATTTGAATGTGCGGAAAGTTATGTGAAAAATATGCTCGGATTGTAGCCTCACTTCTGTCTGCTTTTGATATATTTGTGATCATCACTGTCCCAGTCAAACATGTAGGAACCGGTTTCCTTCCAGTGCACCTCCTCATAATTAACACTGATATGGGTAAAAATGAGATGCTAATTAAGGTATGTACCCAAAGCCAGTAGGACCTACCATTCAAATTAGACAAAGTGGTCTGACTGAACGTACTGGCATCAGGTAAATTGGTGCCTTGAAAATTTATAGGTAGTATAATGCCTATTGACACAACAGTTATTATGAACATAAGCGTAATGGCGTGTCGTTGGAATGATAAATAATGGACGGCGTCAGGGCCACATTTGGCCAGTACCTGCTCCCTGGTGACGCGAAACACGGCGGGCAACCATGTAAAGAATCCCTCGTCGATGTTGAGAGACTCTTCAGCGCTCCGCCGCCGATGGACCAGCGCATCTTCAGCGCCACCGCGATAGAATAGGTTCGTCCACCTGCTCTTTGAGCGCTGCACCAGAGCCATCCTTCCATAATTCCATGCTGTTCGTCTTAGCACGGTAAACAAGACAATGAGACATGCCCATGATATCAAATTCAAAATCAGGGTTTGCGGAATCCCGTTGAATGCTCCAGTTATGATGACGTTCTGAGATGGATTAACCAGCATGCAGCCTTCGTCGTCGGTGCCATTGGAGCTGTTCGACGGGGTTAAGTAAAGCAATTGGTTGGTAAATCGAGTCATTGTTGATGTTGCAACACGATACGTATGGTGCACAAAAAACTTCACATAATTCCTCCTATCACGATTTGCATAACTTTCAATGAGCGCACTACGTAAAAACGGATATTAGTAATCGACTAAGTAATCAGTACCAAAATTTTATAATGAACACTTTTGTAGTGTAGATTAGATTATAAGTTTATTGCTAAGCGTTTGACGACAAGGCGAAGCTAAAAGTCAAAAACGTCGAATGAATGAAATCATAGGAATGGAATGATTGAAGAAAGACAAATAAAATGTTTCGTTTTACTCAATAATTTGTCTGTAATGCAACGGAAATAAATAAATACTGTATAGAATACATTTTTAAATATTTTCTGTAAATTACAGAATATGTTTTTAGGATTAGATTCATTAACAAACAACACAAACAAACGAGACAAACGTACAACATCGTTCATTTTTTATTTGTTATACTTTTCTATTTGTTTTTTGTTCTTTTTTATTTGTTACCTTTTTGTATTAAACATTCGTCGATAATTTCCGCTTGTTTTTAATTAAAAGACATTAAATTCCATAATGACCACTTAGATCAAAATAAATTTGTTTTAGAATTTCCCTATCACATTTAGGTAAGTACTTAATTTATAGACAGTCATATTTTGAACCAAATCTAAAATTGAATAATTTGTACATAATATCTTGTGCTTTTATAGCATAGTATAAACGTTTTCAAATTATTCTACACATATAAAATGCCCTTGACTTGTTTCTTTAATTTTATTAAATGCAATACAGTAAAATTTGAAAACTAGAAATTATAAATTGATCAAAAATTTTACAAAGCCAAGCCGTTTTCTTTACATTAGAATTAATGAAATGCCTCATTTGTAAATTGCATAATTATAATGAACAACAACACTATTATTATAATGTACTGAAATTTATTTTACTAAAACTAAGTCAAATCAACT